>CATIWJ010429813.1:0-14383 GCA_949640765.1 Croton laevigatus | reverse complement strand
GTATTATGAAATATTAAAAAAATGCCTCCGTTAAGAATTTAATAGTAAAATAAAAATAATTGGAGTTAAGACAATTAATATTTTTCATGAGTATGGAAAATATAATTACAAATTTATGTATAAAATATAAATTAAAAGTTTAATAAGGGTAAAATTGTTGGTTTGAATTATATCAATAGTAATAGTAATAGTAATAGTAATAGTAATAGTAATAGTAATAGTGGTAGTGGTAATAAGAGAAAAATGAAGAAGGGTGTAGAAGGATAGAAATAAGGATAATAATAATAATAATGATGATAAATAAATAAATGTAGAAGAAGAGGAAGATGACAATTTATATAATAATAAAATAATAATAGATAATAAAATAAAAGAAAATAAAAAAAAATAGAAGAAGAAACTAGGTTCCACGTGGAGAAGAAGGGAAATTACCATCATAATAATAATAACAATAATTATAGCATGTACAGATGGAAGGAATAGAAGGAAGCAAAAATTGAGAAAAATAAGTAAGTGTGAGTTTATATATTATGTACACAGAAAAATGGGGAAAAAAAGAAAAAGAGAAGAGATGGAAGAAGTTAGAAAAATGTAGAAATGGACATATGGAAAGTAATAATAATAATAATAATAATTTGGACATGTGGAAGGCAGAAAAAGGAAGGAGAGTTTAATTAAAACAAGAAACTTGTATATATATATGTGTGTGTGTGTATATATCCATATACAGAACAAAATAGAAAGCGGAGGAGAGGAATGAAGAAAATAAAGATAGAAACCAGAAAACAAAGAAACACAGGAATAATGAAAACAAGGGAGAGGGACTGAAGAAAAAGAAAAAGGAAGAAAGAAAGATGTTTATTAAAATAGGGAGTTAATCGGGATCGTGATCATTGTTAGATGCTAACGGAGGCTAGTTCGAGACAACAATAAATATGACAAGCAAAGAACGAGTGCGACACAAATATCAGGTTTGGTACTTTGCTCTTATTTGATTTTATTAAAATGCATGTATTGTGAATTATGTGAAAAATGTTATGTTGTGCTGCTGTTGTTTACAAAATATGTGCAATGTGATATAATATGTGAATTTATGCAAATAAAAGTAAAGTACCCACTAAGCGTAATGCTTAGCAAGTTTAGTATATGCTAAACTTGTAGGTAATGGAAAGACACAAAGGAACCAGAATAGTGAAGTAGAGTCAAGCCCACATAAACATTAGATTGGCATATACTATGGAACGAAGCCAGAAGGCTAGGACACCAACGGACCAGGGAAAAAGAAAATTTTATATTTAGCATTGAAATTAATTGTAAATTTTATTTTAGTTAGTTGTATAATGTTATGTATACCATGTAGTATTAGTCGTGGCACTCCTAGCTCGGCTAATAGTAGTCGGGTTAAGGGGTGTTACAGTATATGGTAGACCTCCTCCTTCTTTACTTACTTATGTGCCAAGTACTGCTAAGGTGGCCGCAGTGGAGAAAGAGTTAGGGGGACCGTGATGCCATGATTAAAGAACTTAAAGGGAAAATACAGCAGGCTCAAAACCAGATGAAGCAAGTCTATGATTCAAAGCACCAGGAACGTGAGTTTGTAAAAGGAGACTTGGTTTTCCTTAGGTTGCATCCTTACAAGCAACGGTCTCTTGCGGCGCGGAAGAGTTTTAAATTGGCACCCAAATACTATGGGCCGTTCAAGGTGTTGCGGAAAATTGGTGCAGTTGCATACAAACTAGAGCTGCCAGCGGGCACCAAAGTACATCTTGTGTCCCATGTCTCTTTCCTCAAAAAGCAAATTGGAACTGGAGATATGGTGCAGCCACAGTTACCCCTGTTGGATGAGGGTGGCGAGTTGATTCCACAACCTAAAGCAGTTTTGGATAGCAGAGTAAGAAGAAATAAAAAGGAGGTTTTGATTTATTAGCGTGGCTTATCTCCTGTGGAAGCTACCTAGGAAGAATTGGACAAAATTAAAGAACAGTTTTCAGAGGTTTCTCTTGAGGACAAGAGAATTTCTTAAGGGGAAGGGAAATGTCACGTGACTTTAATAAAATCTTTGAATAAGTCTAGAGTTAGTTCAATTTTGATTTCCCTTGCTGTTTTAATTGTTATTTGTTTTCCTTGTAAATAGCTAAAACTGTTAGCTATACCGTTATTTAAGTTCATGGATAAACCAGTCCAGGGTATCACAGAAAATAACTACCAAATACGTTTTACGTAGAGGCCTTGGTTTCCTCTATAAAACCTAGCTCTTGTTATCTATCTTCTTTACTCTTAAATAACCCAGTATAGGTTCCAAAAGTAAGAAATAGTTTGTACCATATTTTCTCCAACATTTTCAATCTTCTTGACATTTTCGATTTTCGACTTATGGTGTTCCTACTCCTAAGCTGTTTAGGGTTTCACAATTTTTTTTTTCGACATCTTGATTCATTTTCCAATTTAATCTTCTTAATTTTTTAATTAAGCTTTCAACACATAACAAAATATATTAGTTCAAACTTAATGTTTGTCTCAAATATTAGAACCGAGAATTATGATTTGGTGTAAACCCAACATTCATATATAATTACCTAAATATTTTGGAGTAATTTTTTTATACGAAAAACTATTAGCTTAATCAATAAAATCTAAGTGAATTTTATTTGATTTACAAAAAACATGTCAACAATTTATTTAATTTGAGTAAATCTCATAAACAATTTAGTAATACTTTCTAAGGTTAACAACATAGGTAGTTACTGTTCAGGGTAATGAATCAGTTGTTTATGATTCATGAATCCTTTGAATTGTGGTCACACGATTTGTTAACCATTGATTAGGAATGGTTTTATAGTTTGACCACAGTTCAATTTAAAGGCAGTTCTGGCATTTCAGCCCCTTATCTCATAGGCGGTTCTAGCAACATATTTTTAAAAAAAAAAAATGAAAAAAAGGGTATTTTTTGGACTTGTAGGAAAAATTTTACAAATTAGTTCCTAAATTAATACATTTGTTGGACATCGATAAAATAAAGAATACTTAATTTTATATTTTTAATCATGTAGGTTCAAATAAGTTGGATTGATATGAAATATATATATTTTAATTATTTTTTACAAGGAAAATTTGAATTTTCTTTAAATTGTTTGAAATGAGAATCACTAAAATAAATCAATTAAAAAATAAATGAAAAAATATCAGTTTTGGTGATAATTTTCTTTATAAATAAGAAAATTATTTCGCATACGTATTCTTATTGAGTTAAAGGATTAAAACTGATATAGTTTTGTTTATCTTTTGGTCATTCTTAGACTAAGAAATTCTAAAAGTTGCATTTTTAAAAGATTGAACCGTGACTTAGAGGTGGCCATAGGCGGATTCAACCCGTCCAAACTATCGGGATATGAACCACCAAAAATGGACCTAAACTGCCCAAAATTCGAACCACCAATTGGCCCATAATCATGTCCCTCTAGGTTCAATTCAAGTTCATTATTTTTTTTTTGAACTGTAACCCTTTTTTACCCGAAAACGTGAAAAAAATCATCGGTTAACTATCCAAAAACTGCCAATGAATTTTCAGTTAACTAGCTCGCTTATGATGTATAGTCTCCAGTTTGGTCATGGTTCAAGCTATCTACAAATCGTGAACCGCTAGGCCTCGAAATGAACCCAACTTGCCATGACCCTGGCCACTGCTACTATAACTTAAGAAATGAAAACATGTGGTATCAAATAAATCTCTTGCCCTAACTGTGGCCACCATTATCTACAATCCAATTCGGTTCAGGTTTGAAAATTTGTTGAACCGTAACCCTTTGTTGCCCGGGTCCGTGAACTAATTGCCGTTAACTGCCTAAACTGTCAAGAACCTTAAACTGCCAACCAAACCGTGAATCTCCAGTTAATTGGCCCGACCAACCACCGTGCTTTGGTCTGGTTAAGGTTCCTCCCCTGCTCAAATCTTGAATGCACATCTATGGCCACCACTACATGACTTAAGAAATTAAAACACAAGATATCAAATTGGTAACTTGCAAATGTTAGGATGCCATTCGTAAATTAGTACAAACATTATATGTGAATTTATATATTAAGCAATTAAAAATTGTTTGAACTTTCCATCAGCCTATAGGACATGGTTTCAATTCAGTTTATGATTGTTTAGTTCTGATATGGCCGATACAAGGTTCAAGATGGTAGCCCAACGATATGAAAAAGCCCAACGATATGAAAAAACCCGACCACCTCTAGTTGTTCTTTTTTTTTTTTTAATCATAGGCCACATGTAGTTATCTTGTAATGAAAACCCTCTAAACAATTCTTCCTCTTATCCTTACTAGTTTTTCTTAGTGTGGTTGCATGTATTAACTCATTATATATTCTCATTATTGATATTGTAGTTAATTTAATTAATTATATATTGACAGTAATGAAAATTTATATAAAAATAATAAATTCTTTTACTATTACTGACCTAACTGAAAAGATTAACAAACTTTAAGGACTGAGATGTAACTTTAATTTAATATTCATCTTCTTCATCTCGTTCCTCTAAAGAAACCCTAGCCTTGAACAATTATCACATTCGCTGTCGTTCCTTTGTTTTGAACATGTTCTTCTTCTCTAGCGGAAGCTTCACTGCGACTCCATTATTTCCGTAAAAAACATGAAATCTTGTCAGCAACACAATTCTTGACGGAATCATGTAAAAAATTTGCTGTTTTTGAATTTTTAGACAGTAGTATTGCAAAAAGTCGTTCAAAGTTTTGGTCGTCTTCGATGATCCGAAGGTACCAGATCAATGGTCGGTGCAAGAGCTGTTGATGTGTACCTTTTGTTCGCCGATTGGCTACATTTAGTGGAGTCGACAACGCTAGGGTTTCAGTCTTTCTCAATTTTTTGACCAACTACTTCAGTTTCTAGATTTTCTTTGTTTTGGAAAAAAAAAACTAAAATTCAATAAATATTAAAAAAAAGGGTGTACAAGTAAACTCTAAAAATATGTTACTTAATTATTGATTTTTGGGGCCATTCACTAAAGAAAAACTTTAAAAAGTATTATTTTTTCCTATTTTCCAAATTTATTTGAGAATTTTGGCCTCATATGCTTTTATATTCTTCAATTTTTCAAAATATAATTTAAGATCTTATATTCTCGTTATTAATATTTTTACCAGACTATAATCTCATTATTGATTATATATATTATCGTTAAATATTTTATTTTTTTCATTTTAGAAACTAATTATTCAATTTTGTAAATTTTTATTAATTTTTTTAATTAAAATATAAAATTAATACTTACTCCCAATTAAGAAATACTCCCTCCGTTTTTTTTTATTTGTCCAAATTCCCTTTTGCACGTGGATTAAGAAAAAAATACTTTCTCCACTTTTATCCCAAAATACCCTTATTCTTCTAATCATTACACTACAATTTAAAATACTCCACCAAAAGACATGATGTGACAAGTGTGAACAACTTTGACCACTGGTGGCCAACTTTGGTCGAAAAAGTGTGGACAATTAAATCAAAAATATTTTTTTTAGGTATAGACACTTAACAAAACTTGTAATTTCACATAATTAACCAATTATTTGATAGAAAATGAGCGAAGTATTTTTTGATGAATTAAAATCTTGATGAATTAGTAGGTAACATAATAGATCAAATTCAATTACACTAAATCATGAACATGTGTTTAGGTGTGGACACTTAACAAAACTTCTAATTTCAAATAATTAACCAATTATTTGATTGAAAATAAGCCAACTTTTTTTTGATGAATTAGTAGGTAACATAGTAGACGAAATTCAATTACACTAAATCATGAACATGTGTTTAGGTGTGAACACTTAACAAAACTTGTAATTTCAAAAATTAACCAATTAGCCAACAATTTTTAGAAAAATGCCATTGTTGATACTGGCGGAATAATTGTGACCACTAGTGATTACAACTTTATGGACAACTTTTAACACATGTACACTACTTTTAAAACTTGTGAACTACTTTACACACTTGTGTACAACATTTAACAAAAAAGTGGCAACAACTTTACATCTTTGTGACCAACTGTCAACATTTGTTAACAACTTGTAATAATTGTGGACAGCTTTTAATTAAAAAGTTGCCACAAGTTTTACAACGTTTTGCACAACTTTCAACAATTGTGGCCAACTTTTAATCAAAAAGTAGTGACAAGTTTTACAACTTTGTCCATAACTTTCTATTGAATATGTGAACAAAACCCTAAAGCCTTAAATCCTAACCCTTTAAAAAAGAAAAAAATCTGTGGTCAACCCCTTCTCAAAGTTGTGGTTAGGTCTTTCAAGTTGTGCCCACTTATTATAAACGGTTAACATATTTCTAAGGTATTCGCCACTGTCTCATAGTTGTTAGCAAGTTTAATAACTTATGGCCATTTGTTTACCAATGTGTGCAATAGTTGTTAGCAAGTCTAATTACTTGTGGTTATTTTTTCACCTCTGTCTTCTATAGTTGTTAATAAGTTGAATTAGTTGTGGCTAGTTATTTACCCCTCTTAGCTATAGTTGTTAGCAAATTTAATTACTTGTACCCAATTATTTACCCATGTGTAGTAAACAGCTGTTATCAAGTTTAATTACTTATGGCCACATATATACCACTGTCTGCTATAGTTGTTAGTAGGTTTAATGACTTGTGGCCATTTTTCACTTCTCGACACTTGAATCTGCCTACATATTATCTTAGTTGCCCATAACTTTAAAAATTCGGCTAGTACATTCCTAAAATGCTAAAATTCAATTCTTCACTAAAAGTCAGACACAGTCAGACAACTGTTACATCATTGTCACTCTGTATTCCCCACTAACTCAAAAAGTATTCATTTTTTAATTCAACACCTCAAAAACCACCAATTATTTAATTCAACAATCAATTACTGTCAATGGCAAATAAGAATTTTTCCCCTTTCCACAACCTCAAAACTTACCATATAAGAAAATTTGAACAAATAAAAAGAACACCCAAAAAAGAAAGTTTGGACAAATAAAAAGAATGGAAGGAGTATATGCTTATAATTCCCTGTGGTTAATGTTATGAATTAGAGTTTTATGTTTAATAGTTTTTATTTTCCGTTGTCTGTTACATTGTTTAAGTAATCATGAGAACGGGGAATATAAAGATGCAAGTATTGGCCTACCAAATATTGTCGGCTTCATGTACTACTTTTTCGACAACTTAACAACGGGATAAATCAAATAATACGAAAATTTGCATCAATCGTCAACAAACTGATTTTCTTATGGAACTGAATGGCGAGTAAGTTAAACATGCAAAAAAATTACATCAGGTTTGACCATGGATTTTCGAACTTTGTGAAAGGAATTGGATCTTGTTATCAAAAACTATTTAGTGTTAAATGGTTATGGATAACAAGTTCCATTTTCTTAAACAAAGATCGACAGTCGATGACCAAATCAGATGTAATCTTCATCCATGTTTACCTTAACTCACCTTTCATTTCCATCGAAAAATTTGTTTGTTGACCACTCACCATTCATTTCCATCGAAAAATTTGTTTGTTGACCATCCTCCTAAAATTTTGTGTTTATTATTATAATTATAATTATAACATTTGAAATAATATTATCGTGTAACTTATTAAAATTTAGAATTTATATTTAAACCACATTAGAAGTTGTGGTTATATTATCTGTATTATTATGATTGTAACAATATAATCAAATTATGCAACTAATTTTATCATTCTCTAGTGCATTGGATTCTTCAAGTAACTTATCTACTTTGCTTGGCATAGCAGTCAATAATGCAGTAGAAGATTGATGCCTTATTTAATCTATGCTTGCCATTTTGACTGAAAACTTTTTGTAGGGTGCAAAACACTTCACAATTACAAGTGTTTCAACTCATGAAAGTGCAACAAACAACAGTGTTAGGTCTTCCATCCAAAGTACACATGTAGCAAAACCGTAGCTAAGGCAGTGATAGCTACGGAATTGACCATAGCAATTTCATAGTTTTTTTAAGTGTAATCTTAGTTTTGGATTTTGGTTCCGAGTTCATCAATTTTTACCGAAAAGTATTTCCCTTTCATAGCAATTAATTGAATGAGGCAGGCAATTGTGACTAAAAGAAACAACATTTCTCTTATGCATGAAACAAACAATATAGTGGACAATTTAGTTAAATAAATACAAAATATCAAAAATCCCATATTACGAAAGCAAGTACAAGGATGGAAGAGAGCAACTGATGTATAATTCATATGGAACTAATACGGAGACATGCTTTGCAAATAAAGCAACCAAGCTCGATTGGGAATACTGCTGCGGAGAAGAAATTTCATAGTGTTGTGTTGTGTTTAGTTTCTTTGGTATGCTTGTGGAGGGTATATTAGTTGCATATGCCTATAACGAAAATAATGGGTGAAGTGAATTTTAGAATAATGAAGGAAATAATATCAGTTTCTAGCGGAATGTAAACATCTTGTATATCAGGAATAATAAGCATTAATTAATAGGGTTGTGCATCGGTTGGGTTTGGTTCCAACCCAAAAACTGAATTTTTTTAATATTAAAACCTGAACCGAATCGATCAACCCGACTAAACCGAACACATCGATTTCGTTCGGTCGGGCCCCGAAATTTTTAGCAAAAAACTAAAGAAAATTGTTGATTTTTTTCGATTCAACCCGAATTAAAATCTGATTTTTCTTAAAACATAAAATCGAACCGAACCGATCAATCCGAATAAACCGAACCGAATACGTCGATTCGGTTCGGTCGGATCGGTTTGGGTTTTGCACACCCCTATTAATTAATGATGGCAAAAAAGACCTAATCTACAAGACAAAGCATTTCTCCCCTCCATTTCAACTTACTTAATGTTTTCCTCTATTAACACAAGAAATTTCATTTCAAAACCATACATGTTCATAAATGTATATGTTATAAATCTTTCAAATTTAATGAAAAATTAACATATGTTTGGGAATATTTAATGTACAATGATTTAGTATTTTCCTTCCTTTGGGAATATAAATTGTATGCAATGATCTAATATTTCCCTTCCTCTTCTATCTGAACTTTTTTATTTCATTGCAAGAATGGCAAAATGAATTACTTGATTTTGAAGTGTGCCTCTTCCCTATCTGCTAAAAACACAAGCAATATTAATAACATTCAACACACTACTTCCATAACTTATAATGCTATTGCAATTAATCCTTCTTTCAAATAGGATTCAAAATTCATATCTCGTTTCTCAACTTAAGATAACAAGGTTCTTGACAAGGAGCTATTCTTACAATTTTTTGATACATTTCTAACTTATATAATTTAAATTTTAGGATTTTGTTAGCCCCAAGAAATACATACTCAAGTAATGCCGAAGCCTTCACCTGCAGCACTACCCAATTTCACACCATCTAATTCCGTAGTTCAAATGCAAGCGATGGTCCCGACTGATCCACATGCAAGGGCAGTTAGAAATGGACAAATTGCATTAGAGCACATAGCACGATTCACTCGCAACTCACTGTGTCATATACCAATTAGAGGGTCTTCGATGATAACCTTCTCTCCATAAGCAAGATCTGAAGTCAATAGGGAAACTGCATTAATATGATATGAAAAATTCAAGCGAAATCAACTTGAACAAAGGCGAAAAGGCTTCTCAGGATTGTTCAAACACTTATGATAAATGATCGGAAGTTTGACGTGGTCACTGCTGTATCTACATCCCGCCAACCAAGCAGGCTTTGAATAATGAATAATCAGCAACCACCTATATTTCATGCACCAAAACAAGGCCAAACCAACTTAACCTCATCAAATATCAACTGTAACTAAATGCATATCTAAGCATCTTAGTAATAGAAAACTTTATCTATGCTTATTTTGTAAAAAGTCTATGAATGGCATCATTTTGGGATCTTGATGAAAAGGATCATGTACTTCTAATATGATTTCAATAGCTTAGCTATATGGTTTATGATATGGTTTGATACCTTCTAATTAATTGTAATTTTATTGATAGTTAAATATTAAGGGAGCCTTCATGATTGCACAAGTGAAGGCAATGAGAGAAAAAGTAGGACCCTATGAATACATCTATAAAAGAATGTCAAGACATCACACTGAAGTTGAAAGATAACATAATACTATTGAAAATGATTTAAGGAAGAAAATAGAGGAAGCACAAACCATCGCTAAACATAAATAATTGAAAACTTTCGTCTTTAATGATCCCTACACAATTCAATCATGAACTCACTTAGATACTAAACAAAATTAAACATTAATACTATTTTTATCAAAGGGAAATTTACAAAAAAAAAAACTCTCTATATTTTAGTGAAATAAACAAAAACCTCCCTGGTTATCAGATATTATACAAAAACCTCCCTGTTTTATTTTTTCGTTAATATTTTCCTTCCTCTGTTTATTTTGTGCTGTTAAAATAACAGTTAAAGGACCAAAATGTAATTTAACATGTCCTTTTGAAAAACTGAAGAAATAAAGGATTGATTTTAAACTTTCCTTAACTTCTTCCTCCCCAAACGATGTCGCGCCGGAGGGAATATTTCGGTCAGGTCACTGTTGGATGGCCGAAAATTACCAAAAAATACAAACGTTGTCGAATTTAAAATCTGAGCATATCAATAGCTTCGTATCGCTGCAAGGAGTCCAAATATGCAATCAAACTCAATGGACAAAACACAGATTTGCCAAAAAATCACAATAATCATTCTATCAGTCGCCGGAAAACACAACTTTCAAATCCGGCGACCAATTAACTAAAACTGTAACGTCCACTTTTTCCAGGTATTCTAAGTAAGCACTAAGTGCACGCACGACACGGGACCCAATAGGACACCGAGGTCGGGCGACAGTCTGGGAAGCTCTGTGAAATGACTGTAAATAATGCAAATAATGGAAGATGTATGATAAATAAAGGTTTTGGAAAGATAACTAGCGCGTCCGGAGACAAAGGTAGGCCAAAGAGGCTCAACGGGGCTCAACGGACTCCAGAGGAGGCAGTAGGGACCTAAGCGTAATTTTGTAAAAAGTTGCGTAGGGTCTTGATACTGCCTAAAATTTATCATAAATATGAAATCTCAGGATTTAACTGGTCGCAACGAAACATAACAGAATTTTCAGAAAATGCGCGGTTTGAAAAATATACCGGGTTTTCATTAAGGGTAATTTTGTTATTTTTCCAAAGGGAGGTGGTTAGTGGACAAGTGGCACAATTTTATGCATTACCTTGGTAAAAGAAGGGATAATTGTTGTGTTAGTTGAATCCCATCCAACCAAAATGGTGAATCACCATTTCTAGCCAACCAAAAATCAAGGAAAAAATAAATGGAAAATAAAAAGAAATTTACAACATATTTAAGCCATTTTCTATACATGAAAGAACACAAAACTCTCTCTTTCTCCCTCAAAAATTTCGGCCACACCATAGAGGAAGAAGAAGAAGCTCAAAACTCAAGGTAAATCCTTATTTCTATACATGAATTTCTTGGTTTTAGGTTAGTTTTCCATTCCTAAGTCCTAGTTAGCATGCATATGGGATCAAATCAATTATTCTTCATCTTTTCTCAAGAATCCTAGAAATGGAAGGAAGGAAAAATTTGGGGTTATGTCTTTTGGTTGAAGATGGAGTTAGGAGATGTTAGGAAATGATGGGTTAACCTTGGTTAAGCTTGAAAATTAAACTAGTTTGCAAAAAAAATGATTATGTAGCTTGGGAATTCTTATCTAGGGTTTATGGAAATCTTATGGAGGTGCTATTTTTATAGGAAATCAAGAAGGGAAGCCTAGAGAAGAATCATAAAGTGCAAAGGGAAGCTCAAATTTTAAATAACACTTCAATTACCATCCTTTTATCCTCCTTCTCATATGTATCAAGCATGCACTTCAATATAGTATAAGTATACATAAATACAACCATTCAATACTAGTTTTCTAAGTCTAATTTTTTATAATTCATTACAAAGTCCTTGATTCTAAATACAAAATATGATTACAAATAAATAATATTCTTAACAGATCTATGTACATGCCAGATTGACTAGTACAAAAATAACTATATACCAAAAGATTGCTGATGCTGTTGCTAAGGACGGCTGGTTGCGACGGAGCTTTATCTATTACTTCTTAACCTACGAGTTTAAACAAATAAACTCGCTGAGCAAAACTATTGCTCAGTGGATGCTTTAACCGAAGTTTAAATAACATATAAATACATTTTAAAACAATAAATAAATCATAACAAACATTTTAAGAAAAAGAATAAGTAAAAGCAATTGAAAACATTAACACAAGATACATTCTTTGCTCTAGTGGCTTTGAAAGAACTCGAGGATAAGATTAAGGTTTCGTTTTATCTTGGGGTACCATAATACCCATTCCTCATTTGAGAATAAATTTCAGGCGTTTGATTGAGTACCATAATACTCAAAATATTTTTCATTAAACTGGAGTACCATAATACCCATAATCATGTTTTCCGTGGTTTTTAACCCTACGATGCATCGCAGTCTTATCTCTAGCGTTATAAGCGAGCCACATGAGCGTTAAATCAATTAAGCAATCATAACTAAGTACGTATACCATTTCATTCTCAATTTCATATATCATTACCTTTTTTCCAGTTATCATACTCAATTGCATCATTAAATGGTCAATATAGATGTCTTAAATTCAAATCTCTTTTCACTTAAGTTTCGTAAAGACATATTTGGAAACCTTTCAAAACCATTGTGACCGTCATGCTCGCTACCTAGGTCGCGAGCATGAGGCCTTCATTTCCGGTTACTGTCGCGGTCGAGACTGTCACAGGGTGTGTGACAATCCTGGTCGTGCTGAAAACAATGGGCAGTCACGCGCGCAATGAACACATGGTATGTGGCTGTCGCATGTGCGACAAATCCTCAAAATTCCCCTGTCTCCTCTCAAAGTAGTCGAGAGCGCGACACCTGTGCGGGCAGACGGGTTTTCATGCATTTTCAAATCAAACGTCCTAAACAACTCAAATACATAAATTTCAAAGTATAGTTCTCAACAATTGCATTTAAATGAACTTATTTCAAAAGTAAAGTCAAAGGAATCACATCATATTTAAAATCCATTTAGAGATTAACACAATATTCAAATTTTCAAGAAAGTCAATATAAAACTTAAGTAAGAGTTCGGTTAAGGCATCAAACCTCAATAATTGAGCTTTCCATAAGCTCAAGCAAGCTCATTCCCTTTGTCTAGTGCTTTAGCTTCCAAATCTAGAAATAAACATATACATTTGTTTAGGTTTTGATCAAAAGTAACCCAAACTCTAACTTTCTCTCCTTTAGGGTTCCTAGTATTTCTAGGCTTTTGCTATTAACCACCCAATCTACTCTTATCTCATAAGATTTTACAAATTTTCCTTTAGATTTACACAAATCTTTAAGTTTTAATCAAAATATAAAAACTAGGGTTTTCTTACCTTGAATCCTTGCTTCTCTTAAATGCTAAAGCTTACAACTCTCTCTCCACTATATCTTAGAGATGGGTTGGCCAAAAGGGAAGAATAAGTTAGTAGTAGTGTTGAGAATAGAAGTTGTTGAAAGAACATGAGAAGAAAGAAGAAATGGGGAGGGGGATGGCAAGGAAGGAAAGGGAAGAAGCATGAATTTTCTAGAGTGTTGTGGATGGAAGAAGGTTTAGAGTATTTATACTCATGTGGATGGGCTTGAGTTCTAGATGGGTCTTGGCCCAAGTTCCTTCTCTTTATTTCCCATTCATATCTAAAAGGTCCATACTCCAAGTCCAACCCAACTATATATATTCCAAGTCTAATACTATTATTTCAACAATATAAAATTTACCTCAAATCAAGTCGAAGCTCAGCACAAACTCTGAGGTCGTCTCTGATAAATCCTACACCTCGAAATCCGGAACTCCTACAATGAATATTATTAGCTACGATAATCCAAGGAATATTGACTAATGGAGAAATGGGATGTTACAACCTCCGACCGAAGAGCTAGGACCATCAAATGGAAGCCTGGCCGATGGTGGCTTCACTAGTGACTAGAGGAAGTTCAATCAAAGATGGAGAAGGAAATTAGAGGTTGAAGTTTATGAAAAGGACACATAAGCTATATATTGTTTTGTTGATAATGTGCCATGTCATTGTGCAAATTAGTCAAGTGCGAAAACATTAATTAGTCAGTTGCTATTAAAAAATGTTATTGTTTTCATGTCATCATCCCCTTTTGAGCTCTCTCTCTCTCTCCACTTGAGTGCAATATTTTATTCTTCTTAACAAATCTTAATTAAGAGAATACTCTATAATATTGCAATCACTAAACTGTAAATTTTTCTTGTCTTAAAACATGAAT
>CATIWJ010429712.1:0-11480 GCA_949640765.1 Croton laevigatus | reverse complement strand
ATGGGCTACACATCTGTTGGGTGAGAAGCCCAATATAGAAGCTCTTTATCAAAGTTACATTAACAAGCCCATATGTACTAGTCCTGAACTAAGGCCGAAGTCCAAGAAAAGGAGTTGACGTTACTTCCTCCCAAAATCCATATTGCTTGCTCTAATATCACTTAACATAATGATGATTATTATTCTCATCATTAATGCTATGATACAGATCAAACAACGCTGTAAACAATGTTTTTAGCTGCAAATTTTCAGCTTAAACCATCATTTACACTTTCAAACTTTTCTATACAATGATAACCAAAAAATCTTAAAAAGATATCATCTTTTACATATATAATTGATTATGAATGATAAATCTTTTTGATATATACCGCTCTTGTTTAAATTAGATAAGAAAATGAATCTTCCATCATATACAAAAATCCAAAAGGGATAATATCATAAATACCCTGTTTTTTTCTGTTTAAAAAAAAAAAATTGAGTACCTTACTTTTTTAATTAAAAAATAAGTTATAATGTATAATTTTTTACCTTTTTACTCAAAAGGGCCATTTTAAATTATCGTACCCACAAATATAATAAAAGAGAGTTTGATAGGGTAATCAAGAAATGAAAAGAAAATAATAAATAATGATAATAATAATAATAATTTTGATTCCCTACTTCAATCCAAAAAGTCACAGATCATTTCATTTCTAAAATATATCTAAACAGGCAAAGTATTTTGATTTCCTGTTTCCTTTTTCCTTGTATCCCTTTCTTGATTCCATTCTCTCCTAACTCTCTCCCTATCTTTGGAAACATTTTCCTTCCTCCCAACTATCTTCCACAATATCCGTCTTTACTTTAAAAAATTTGAATCGCCATCTCCGACGTCATAAGCAGAAAAAGACTCTGATCTCGAGGACATAATCGACAATGAGGAAGATGAGGCGTGGAAGCAATGGGCCAACCATCAACTCCTCATTCGGATGAATATGATCCGATCCACTACCTTTCGATTTAGACAAAATGGATGCATGGCAAATCCAGAAATTTGTGATGAAGAAGCATTATGTGCGGGTTTTTGGATACATTAAACTTCATTTGGGTGTTCGTCATACTCCATTTTGTTTGATGATCGATTTATTGTTTCTTTGGTTTGGGTATGGGTAGATAAATTTGAATCTTTAGAATGTTGATTGCATTTTGGGAATTTGTGGTGAATTAGGATTAAATTGGAGCAAATGACTTGGTTTTTGAATTGAATTATGACATTTAATACTGTAAATTTGTTTTATAATACTACCTCTGTTTTAATATTCTTGGAATTTTAGGACAAATGGTTGTTCTATAATGATTGAAACTTTTAGTATTTTTGGTTGAAGTGAGATGATTTTATCCTTTGTCTTGTAGTGGATGTAATTTGTATTTAGTAATTTTATAACGAGTGAATGTGAGTTGATAACTTTTTCAGGTAGAATAGTAAAAGTTTCAATAATTTTGAAACGGAGACAGTATTTATTTTATTGTGAAGGAAGATGAATTTGACTGCATTTCAGAATATGGTAGCTGAGATTGCCATGAAATGGATAAAACATCTAACAACTGATGCAATTTGGGTGAGATTTATAATGGAAAAAAGCCGATACACCGTGGAAGTGAAAGAAGCTTCAAATGTATTTGAAGCATTGTAGTTTACTAGGAATTAATTACCTGTACAAAATTTAGAGTTTATTTTAGTTTATGATTTTTTTTTGGTTTATACTAGTGGAAGAGCTGTGATTTGATGAATTGGAGAAGAATTTGCTGTTTTTACCAGAACATGCATAAGCATTAAAAAAATGCCGATGCACTATTATTTTTGTTTATAATTTGTTTATAGATGATTTATGATTTATTTATATTTTATTTATGTTATGTAATTTTTAAATACACTCCAAGTTTAATGTAATTATCAAGTTGGAGTGGAAATAAATCCCAATCAGTTGAATTTTGAATATCTTACAAATTTTAATTACAATATTATATTATATTTACAAAATATTTATGTTTTGTTTATAGTTACACACTAATTTGATGATTTTTAATTTTATCTTAAAAACATTATGTTTATAAAATGTTTATGTTATGTTTATATTTTATTTATGAATAGTTTAGCATGTAAATGTTAAAAAGTGACTAGTTTAAGAACAAAAGTGGCTAGTTTGAGAACAATTTACTAAAAACATGTTGTTATGCTAATTTTTAAGTGACTTTTTTAATATCTATATAATTGTAGTAGGCTCTTTATGTCAAACCCCTAATCCAAAATATATTACAATGTTTCAATTCAATCATTTTTTAGTAAAACCCACCAACCAAAAGATAAGGATTTGATTAATTAATTAATTAGAAGTTTGTGATTTGGTGATGATGGTTTTAGACTAATACTATTACTCCCTCTTAATCGTTATATATTGAAAGAAATTTCTTGCATAACTATTGAAAAAATTTGTTAAAATTGTGTTTTATGATAAACTATGCCTTTTGCATTGACATTACTCTTATATTTACCATTTTAAGTAATTTTCTTTATACAAAAGAACACCTTTAACTAAAGTACTTTAGGGAAATTGTAATAGATGTCGGATTTTCAAACTTAATTTTAATAAATGTCAATATTTGTCAAATTTTAGATAAATGTCATTTATATTTTTACTAGACAAAATTGCCCTTCGCTATTTTTTCTCTCCCTTTACATGATAAGGCGCTTCCAGTTTCAAGATTTTGCTTTGTTCTTCTGGCTTTCTTCTTCAATTCCAATTCTACAACTCCATTCCTAATTCATCAAAAACCAATTAATCATAATTCATTTTCAAAATTAAATTACAAATGAATATAACATTTGATGATTACCAAATTAGCATCTCCTGCCATGACAACATAGGACCTCTGTCTGCAAAACTTCTCCAGTTCTCATCTTCTTCAACAGAAATCTTCAATCCTTGCAATTGCTCTAACAAAAATACATATATTTACAAGATGCATACAAAAAATTTCTATATTTTCAGAAGCACATATATATTAAATACACATATTTTTCATGATGCATACAAAAAATACATATATTTCTAAAAGCACAAATAGAAAATACACATATTTTCATTATGCAAATATAAAATATACTACTATATATTTCTAAAAGAAAATATAAGAAATACACATATTTCCATGATCCAAACAGAAAATACACATATTTTCAAAAGAACATACAGAAAATACACATATTTACTTTGGTTCTATCTTCTCAAATCCTGTTAGCGATTCTCTCTTCTAAACTTTTCAACTGCTCCATTGAAAATCTTTAGTATTTCTGGTTACATCATCAAATTAGCCAACATTGGTTCGTTTTCGGTTGAAATCGAGTAGAGAGGCTAAAACCCGTTAATTGGCCGAAAAAGTACCTTGTTATTTGCGGAAAATCACCAAACGAAGTCGCCAAACTTCCTTGGTTGGAACTCAACAACAAACGAATGGCAACACTTGGTTGTTGGTGAAAGCTAATGGTGGTGATTTTTGCTTGGGTTGGTTGTTGGCGAGCTTAACTGATTTAATTCTTTGGAACGATGGAGAGAGGGAGTTGAATCGTTTTAGACGAGTTCGAGAGTTTGTGCGTTATCGTTTGTTTAAGGTGTAGGGGCATTTTTGGGTTATTTCTATATTTTGGTTATTAATATGACATTAGCAAATTTTTTATCTTTATTGACATTTTATTGACATTTACTAATACGTAGTTTCTAAATATTGACATTTGTTAAGTTAACCCAATACTTTATGCGTGTGTTAAAAATTCTCTCCAAACCAGCGTCTTTCTTCTGAATGTGCACGAGAATCAGTCAGACTGAACATGAACCGTAAAACAAATATGAGTTTAGACACCTCATATGTTAATTTAAAAAAAAAAACACCTTAATATAAAATCTTCTCTATATTAAAAGGTGAAAAAACACACAGAGAGAGAGTATAATGTAAGTATTGTTTATGCTAACGAGTCCAAGTTAAAGATTATTTGAGCTCAATATGTGTATACGAATTTATCAGTTCATATTTGACTTGACCTATTTGTTAAAAAAAAATAAAAATTGATCCATTACTAAATTTACAAGTAAAGATTTTAATTTTTTAGAAGTATCCTATGCTGCAATTAAACACAAGCATCCAATAAATTTTGGGTTTAAAGAAAAAGAAAAGAAAAATGAAGAGCCAAAAGCCATATTTAAGGTGAAGTATAATGAGGTATTGGAGTAGTGCACATGCATGGTGCTCTTGTCAAAAAAGGTTTTAAAGCTCTATGCTTAAATAAAAGCTAGTATAGTGCAATATGCACTTACTGTGCAAAACTTTTATTGAGAATTAATTAAATAAAAGTAAACCACCAAGAAATGCTCACTTTTGATTGCTGCCAGTCTTGGATTAGTGCATTTGAATAAAAAGATAAAACTCAAAAGTTTAACTGATTGTGAAGAACTTTTTATAAATTAAAACTTAGCTAACTGCAATCCAAGGGGTTAGATCAGTTGGCAGGACTATTCCATCTTAACCAATAGGTTGTAAGTTCGATCATCAGGAATGCAACACCCTAAGGGTCAGAGGCGTCGACCTTATTGGTTCCTATCATACCTTGATCTATATTAGCCTGGGGCCATTGAACGATTTTAAAGGTAATCATGCATTAAGATACTGAGTGAATTAAAAAAAAAAAGTAATTGTTAGTATTGTCCATCATACTTGGTTTAGGTGCTCTAATTGTGTTTTTTTAACCAAGAACCAAGATACACAAGAGCACGAGGAGGAATGAGATCGAACCCAAACACTATAGTGTAGGTGAGATTCGGCTAACCCCATTCCTCTTTAATTGTTGATTACCTTACTTTGTTCAAATAGAATGAAGTGAAAATCTTGACAGAATCAATATTTTTAAACGTGATAATCGTATAGATTTAATCAAATTAGCAGAACCAAATACTTGCTTTAAATTAAATTCTGGGTTTGGCATATAATTATGTAAATCCATTGGATTAGGAGGTATTTTGTATTAGATAAAGATAATTAGGTTGTGGAAAACAACCAAAACCAATGAATACTACTTTTAGAGAATATATATGAGATTGAACCAAAAGGTGGGAGCATAGCATGTGAAGCACTATAAAGGTCAAAATTAATGTAAGAAAAAGGGAAGGAATATATAAAAATGAAATGAAATCTGCTGCAAATTCCAAATTCCAATCCTGAGTGAGTGGACAACAAAAGTAAGTAAGAACAGCTATACATATCATGAGTACTTATTATTACCCTTTTCCTTCTTTTTAAGTATGAGAATGAATGATAAAATAAGCATAGTTATAGTAAAATTATGAACTAAATTTGTTTTATTATGATTTCATTAATAAAAGGCTCATTAAGTAATTCAGCTAAGCAAATGGAAAACAGATATGCTGATTTATAGGATACTTTGTAGAAAAGGGCAAATGTGAGAGAAGTAGCAGAGAAATTCATAGGATACTGTTTTTGTAGTGTATTGCACAAACAATCACATGATGGCTACTCATTTCTCTATTTATTTCAACAATTTCTATCCCTTGAAATCATACATTTTGTCAGTCAAAAACCAATTGATTGCCAAGTTACTGCCCATATTTACTGGAATTTGTGCTTTCTTGAATATGTTAAAAGGTAGGCTTAAAGTGTTACTTCACTTCGATCTCTATAAACTCCTACAATTGCATCCCCAAATAATTTTTTTCTTTTATATACTCTAATTAAAATTAAATCGCAAAGTATATTGTAATAGCATCTTAAAATAATCTATCGGACTAAATTGAATATATTTTTCTACCAACATTCTTTTAACACCAAAAATCATTTTGTCTTCTTTCTATATCCATTTCTGGTTTTAGAGAAAGAATTCGAGCAGTCACCACCACCTTCGAGCTCTGCTGCTAACATGTGCCATATTGCCAGAAAGCTGGTGTCGAGACGAAGGTAATGCCACCAACCGTGCATTCATTGGTTGCCGGAGCAGTTCACACGCATTGGTCAATATTCTGTTCTCTCTATATAAGCTCAGATTTTTCAACTATATTTTTTGAGACTTTCCGTGATTGGATGTTGAAAATAAGGAAATATTATAAATCCTTACACCAAGGACTTCGATTTGATATACTCTTTTACTCTGTTTGTCGTCGAAAATGGAAGTCAGATTTTGGGTGTGGATAATTTCATGTTTAATCCTAGTAAAAATATTCAATTTGATCCTTTTGGCAAAGTTCATTTTAGTACTTTAATGGATTTTTTTTGACAAAAGGATTAAAGTATTTATCGACCATAAAATAGAAGGATTAAAAAGTAATATTGAAAATTAAAGTACTAATTTATCTAATATACCCAATATATACGCAGAACAGAGAGATTAAATATAATTAATATATTCATGAATCATTCTTGAACCGTGTGACTGCTATTCAAGAAGATCATAAACCATGAACTATCAGTTCACGGCCAAATCGGCTCAAACTAAACCGTGTCTAAAAAGAATCTCAATTTAAGTCTTTCCTAATAATTGGTAAAAGAGAAAAAATCTTAGTGGCTATATATCATATATATGTATGTTTCAATTAGATTGGGTTAATGTTGCCTTTTACTTAAAAAAGAATTTTATTTGATGAGAACCAAAGAAGTCAAGTGAAGTGTTTTTTAGAAAAACTGTCAACATTAACAAATGCGACTCCTCAACTCTTCTGAAAACACTACAACGTTTGTAAGTTTGTTAACTAATCTTTATTCTTTTAAAGGTAAAGATGAGGTTTTGTTTGTTAATTTGATTCTGTCGGAGCAATCCTAAGCATTATACTAATTATAACGATTATTATGTTAATTAACATCAAATCACCGAAACTAATCAATTCTTAATTGAAATTGCTTTTTGAAGTAACTTGACTCTAGTTTATGTTTACTTTGGTAACATTCAAACTTAGATCCAAACGGTCTAATCAACTAAATAATCATTAAAATACAATAAGAATTATAATAGGCTGACTGAAAAAAAAAAAATCATATAATAAAGCAATTTATTTTCATCCGCCTAACTATAACATTATCTTATGTATTGCAAAGAGTAGTTAAAGACTTATTGAAGTCATTTTGTTGGAGGTGGTTAGCTTATGACTTGTATTCTACCACAACCAATGTTTACTTCTCAAATTATTAGTTACTAATTTTTTGTATCATAAGCATAATCTAAATTTTATATATCTAGTAGATATATGTATTTTAATCTTGTCTACTGTTTATCTGAATTCTGGAAATAGTAATCAATGCATTAATAAGAATTCATTAAATTTGGCAAAATGAGTCACGATATATGAATCGACACGACTAACACAAGAATTAAAAGGGTTAGGGTTAAGGTTAAATGAGTTGACTACATATGGATAATACAACTCACTTTTGACACGAGAATAAATCAAATTGTTTGTGGTTTGACACGGTTAACTCGTTTAACCCATTTTAAGGGTAATAAATATAATTTGAAATTTAATTCAATTTTGTTATAAGATATGAACATGAATTGCCATGTATTATAGATTCTCAAGAAGAGAGAAGCTTGTATTGATTTTCTAGACTATCTTAATCCAAATATGGAAGAAAAGAAATCTATATTATTATTATTTTTTTAACATAGTTATAAACTCACGCACCCTGAATGTGGATAGAAGAATTCGAACTCAGTCTGCTAGAACTCAAGGGCAAAGGTCTTACCACATCTACTTTTTAATTATAAACTACTAAATCAATAATATGAACATAATTTTTAATATTGCTTTTTATTAAGTTAGATCCAAAAACTTAGAGTTTAAGATTTTTATCATCAACCAATCTAATATGAAGTTTGAAATCAAAGGTAAATTCCTTAAATTGGAAGTAAATGATGAGAGCAATAAGCTAAATGGAAATGGGTTAAGTTAGGCAAATGATATCATTCACATTGATACACACAAAGTTGTAATCAAGATCATAATAGCTATAAAGTTAAAAGAGGAAGTTTTCCAATGGCAAAGCATGTGACTTCGGGTCCAAAAGCTAACTTGTTGCTTGGGTTACATTTTAATCTATTGCTTTCGGTTTCTTTATTGGCTTTTACTAGTTTCTATTTGCCAACCTCATCTCATCAACCTTTCTTTTCGTTTTTAATTTATGTATATGTATTTATTTGTATGCAACTCATAACAGCTTGTTGAGACATAAGCTTCGTCTTTTTGTTTGTGGTTCTTAGACTTTTAGAAGTAATGGTACCATATGTACATTTTTGGTGCATGAGATTGACTATTGACGGATGGTGGTGGGTGTATTTGTTTTAATTTGCTGATTTCCATTTGGGTAGATAAAACCCGCTTGATAGAGCGTAATTTTTTTTTTAATTTTTTATAAAGGAGACTATTAATAGACCGAGCGAGTAATGTTGTGAACTTATCCTTCTTACTTACTCCTAACCAAACGATATCTAAATATTTATTTCAAAAAATTTGAGATTGCATCTTCTTTAACCATATAACAAACATTGAGTTAGTTATAAATGCTAAAATTTTAGTGTATTTTTAAATTCTACTAAATAGAATAACCTTTAATTCGTACAAAGATATAATAAATTCAGTAAATCAAATTCAAATCTTAGTTATACTAAAAAAAAAAAATCAATCTAAGTTAAATCAATTTTGCCAACAAACTACAACTCATTAAATTTTTAATTTTTGGGGGTTTGAGAGAAAAACAATTAAAAAAAAAACTATATATTTGGCTAAACAATACTACCTCCAGTTTTTTGAATTCTTTACACTTTTTTATGATTGAGTAGATTTAAGTTTGATGTTGATAGTTTGATGGGTTGGGTTAGGTAGATTATAATATTATTTATATATTATTAAATTACAGTAATCATATTTTATAACTAACATAAACCTACTTTAATCTAGCTTACTCAACCCATCAAACTATCAACACCAAACTTGAACCTAAGCTAGGATTTTGAAATGTAAAAAAGAATTCAAAAAACTGGAGGTAGTATATTTTATATAATTTTATAATAGGGTTCGAAATTTTAATATTCTTTTTATCCAAATTTTCAATATTTATATTAACATGACTACAATTGAATTGTTGGCTAATATCGGAATTAATTTATTTGATTAAAATGTTTTTTTTTTATTAATAAGAAGATGTGTAATTACAATAAAATAATTAAAGTAGAGATTTTATATATATGATTAAGCATTTAACGAAAGAAGCATAAACTACTTAAGTAATGATTTATGAATTAATTGAGTAAATGTTTAAATTAGTTTGAGTTTCCATTCTAAAACTAAACTAAGAATAACAACTTCAACTACGTCTAGTTCCTTTCAAAACAATATACGACTAGTTGAAGTTATTTTTTCCGCAAACCATATCTATTAAAATCTAATATAATGGAAGTAAAGAAAATTATTCTTTAATTATAATAGTACTAATTAGTTATCATGATGGAATCAAATAACAAACACTCTCGGGAAAAAAAAAAAAGAAAGGGTGGAATCAAATAACACTCGAAGGTGAAAATTTAGCAAGCTACTAATTTGATTAATAGTACTAAAGTTTTTAGCATTAATTACAAGTCCGTTTCCATCCAATAAATTAATTAAAGTTTTTAGCATTAATATATATATATATTTTCGCATTACTAGTTTTTTTTTAATTATACGTTGCATGAGTTAATTCGTTTTATTCTTATTATTTATGTTGTAGTTAGCTTAATTAATTATATATTAATAGTAATAAAATTTATATAAATATAATAAATTCTAATCTTAAGACCATTAATTTAAAAAATTTTAAAATATTATTAATTATATGAATATAATAAAATTTCTAAATTTTTTTAAAAAATAAAATTTATCAAAATAGATTTGTTTATTTATATTTTTATTTTTATTTTACAAACTCGTTGGTCAATTTTATAATTTTTATTTAATTAAATTTGTTTATTTATACATTTATTTTTAATTTACAAGTTAGTCAATTTTATAATTTCTATTTAATTAAATTTATTAACTATACAAATACTTATTTTATAATAATTTAACAGCTTAGTATACAAATTAGCACATAACTTTTGGGGTTTTTGTTGAATGAAACACTAACGTTTGTATGTGTACAATTTAATACCTCAAATTTAAATTTTTAACAAATTAACACACCGCACGCTGGAAAACTGTTTAGGGACCAAAATGTAATTTTTAGAAAAGGGCCAAAGTAAACTTTTACTTTTTTCCTTCAGCCAGGTACCATTTTAAAAATTTGCCAAATTTAAGCCTCATTTTTCGATTTCAACACCAATCGGAGCAAATGAGCATATAAAATTGAAGCACTTGACGTGAGCAACCTAACCATAGTCTTACTTTCCCCGACCAATGGCCAGAAGACGATAAAAAAGTCACCGGAAAGTGTGCGATACCCACAGGTCAAACAACCCAACCCATTTCCATATTTTTATCTGGCCATAGATCGACGGCCAAAAAAAAAAAAGACATCAATGGAAATGTCTCGTCAAGGGAAATCCAAATATACCTTTAAATCCACTGGACCATCATAGGAAAGTCTTGAAAAACTCGTCGGAAGTTTTAACTTTGCTACTCTATTTCTCTCTTCCTCCATTAATGGCCACTGGTATCTGACCACAGATCAAGGTATGGAAGACATCAATGGAAAGCTCTCGTCAACGAAAATTGGAATATGCACTTAATTTCACCAGATCGTAACTGGAAAGCCTTGAAAGACTTGTCGGATGTTTTAACTACACAACTGCTGGTCACGATTTCACCACCTTTTGGCTGATGGACGAAAAAAAATAAGACTATGGTTGAATTGCTCTCGTTAAGTACTTAAATTTCATGTACTCATTTGCTCCGATTGGTGCCAGAATCAAAGAACGATATTTGGGTTTGGTGAATTTTTGAAATGGTTAGTCATTGTCTGAAAATTACATTTTGATTCCTAAATGGTTTTCCAACGTGCAATGTGTGTTAAATTATGTACACACAAAAGTTAAGTGCTAATTTGTAAATTAAACCATAGCCTAATTGGATTTTCGAGCTTCACTGGCAATATAAGGCATGCATCAAGCCTCTATGAAAGCTAATCACACTTTCAGACTTTCATATTGAATTATTTTTTAATATTATGAGTTTTAATAATAATAATAATAACAATAATAATAATACATTAAATATTTTTATAAATAATATGATGAATTATAAAACTTATTAAATTACTTAGGAGTATATATAATTATAATTATACGATTATTGCTAATTTCACTTTTTAACAACAACGGTTATTAAATTTTTGCCAAACACCAACATAAATTACCTATCAAATATTAGCAACCATTATCCGTTGGTATAGCAGATTAACCAAACGAGACCTCA
>CATIWJ010429580.1:0-12321 GCA_949640765.1 Croton laevigatus | reverse complement strand
ATTATTTTCTAAACATTTAATTAAATAAATTTTCCATAAAATAATTCATTACTAAAATTTAATATAATTTATTTTAATCTAATATTTTTGGTAAATTACAATTTGATCCTTTTTCTTATTATTATTTTTAGGATGTTACAGAATTGGTCCGAAATTGGTCCACGAATGAGGTGGTAAACTGAGTCTATTAGGAATTTCTACTTAAAAATAGATTTAATAATACTCGAATAAATTACTCCAACGAAAACTGAATTTAGTTACATCAAAATAAACCTATGGAACTAAAATATATGAATTTACAATATCATATGAAGCTAAAAATGCACATGCAATTTTTATTGAGTATATTTAGAAGAATGTATAGAATCATAAAATTCGAATGATAAAAATAAAAATAAGGTAAAAAAAAAAAAAACCATTAGCTAACAATTTAATTCATTTTCTTGAAGCAATTTTTTTTTAATAGCAAATACTAAATGAGTTCAACCCAATTCATAATTCATTATACCAAGCAACCTACCTCTAATATATTTAAACTAGATTTTAAATAAAGAGAAAATCAGTTTCTAACATGTCTATTTTTTTTTTTTTGACCGTATCTAAACAAACTACTAACAAAAAGACAAAAATGGTTTACATGAAGCTCTAGAAATTATGGCAAAAATTAGCAGAATGCCTGTATTCCTCCGCACTGCAAATTCTAACTGTTCGTTGCACTCCCTCCCACTGCACAAATCAATATTACTGAATAATTTACCTTCCTGATCACTTGCCTAAATACTTCAAGTGATAAAAAGGACTTTCGGCTTCTAAGACGCACATGTCTTGCACCAATTCTCGATCTGATGCGATCCAATCTTCAAATTCTACTCCGTTCATCCTTCCAGCTATATAATATAGATTTTTCCCGTAATGTTTTTGGGACCATCACTGTATTGTTGAGCATGCCCACGACACCAAAATTATCTGATTCTACTTCTAAATTTTTACCTTTAAATTTTTGTCATTAACAATCTCTTTTAAAGCCAAATGAATTGCAGAAAATTCTCCTTGGCTAGCATCGTTGGTAAAAAGACCATCAATCTTACGACAAATAACACGTATCGGTTCACCAGTCTCATCTCGTAGTACAGCTGCAGCGTAGAAACATTTATTTTGTGCATCCCAGGATGCATCCGTGTTTAATTTGACAAACCCTGCAGAAGGAGGTCTCCAATATATGAGAGACGGAAATAACATTTTCCTGCTCATCACCACCCTATCGGTTACCCTTTTGGATACTTTTATCCCCATCACCGAAATGGCCTTAAATATTTCCAATGTTTTAGCAGGTGGTGTTTGAAGATACCACCATGTAAATGACTTTGCTGTCATTTTGATTTCCTTTTTATACTTTGCTTCCTTTTGTCGCTACATTGCACACTCCAAATCTGGCTTAAGTTCAGCAAATACTTTCTTCCATGTCTATTTTACTGTCCATAAAGCCAACAATGTCTTCTCCAATGAAACCTCCCCTTGGGAATGCAATATGCCTTACTATGGCACCCAGCAGGTTGTTGGTAGATTTTAAAACTAGACTTATTAATCTTATATTTTGATTCTATTAGACTAATTCACAATTCTATTAAAATAGTAGTGATACCATATTTTTTGTCAATCCTCTAGCTAATTACGTAATTAACTTTACCAAACTTATGGATTATCATTGATCCTAGAAGCATTTGTAGTTCCCCTATAAATCTCTTATATTTGTTGCTAAACTCGGTTTGAATTCTTTTGATAGAGGAGTTGTTAAAAACTGAAATAGGGACTTATGAGCGAAAGCCTAGCAGAGTTACCTAAAGACAAATAATCTAATAAATTTGTTATGCCTTGACATTAGAGGTACAAGTAGTTTGAAAGAGATGCCAACACAAATTAGTAGTTTAATAGGTCTTCTTATTTTATCTGATTTTATTGTGGTTAAAGGCGATGCTAGGCTTGGGTTGAACAAGCTGACAAAATTTTCTCATTTACAAGGGCAACTTCGTTTTTCAAGTCTAGATAATGTGGTGGATTTTCGATGTGAAGAGTATGCCAACTTGAAAGGGAAGGTTGGTCAAGGGGAATTAGATTTGGAATGGAGTAGTGAAAGCAGTAGTCCAAGAAACACAAATGCTGAATTTGAAGTTCTAAATGCACTGCAGCCTTATCAAAATCTATCAGGCCTTTCGATCGACTCTTTTGGTGGAACAACATTCCCTTCATGGATGGGGATCACAGATTCACTAATATGGTCAAACTCAAGGTCTACAATTGTCCTAATGTTACATCATTGCAACGATTGCATTCCCTCAAAAGAGTTGAGCATTGCAGGAATGAATGGATTGAAAGAAGTGGGTGTTGTGTTTAATGAGGATAGTTCATGTTTTGCTTGTATGGAGACTCTGACATTTGCAAATATGCCAGAGCGGGAGTAGTGGTCTTGGTTTGATGGTCTTGATAAGGCAGATGCAAAGCAGTTTCCTAATCTTCTTAAGCTAAAGATTAAGAATTGCCCAAAGTTGGTTGGTAAGTTGCTAAGGTTCCTTCCTTCTCTCAAATTACTAATTAGGAATTTGATTTCAAAATTCAAAATTAAATATATTTCGATTTCATTAAAACACATCTTGCTCTCAACTCTTATTATAAGACACATCTTCCTTTCAATCTCAAAGTCATTTAGATTTTAATAAGCTATTATGTTTGCCTCATTGTAAGGAGAAATTCTTATATAGACTCGGTCTACTACCTCATTCGTGGACCAATCATGGACCAATCCACTAGGATGATGACAAGTAACCAAAACTAATTAATTCCTTGTCATTATCTTAATGTATTGGTCCACGAATGACGTGGTAGATCTGGTCTATCTAAGAATTTCTCTTATTTCCTTTATGTATATGAATGAGATTGGCTTATTTGTCATCATCATAGTGGATTGGTTTATGGATGACGTGATAGACCGAGCCTACCTAAGAATTTCTCCTAAATGTGAGCTTGAAACATCTATGGACACGAAATCTTGCATCAATGAACTCAAAGCTTCTTTGAACTTCTTAGCACGAGCTCTTGTGATTGGTCCTTCGGAAACAGGCGAGACTTTTAATTTTTTTTTTTTTCGATTTGCACCGTAGATTGACTGTACTCAGTCATAAGATCAATTTAAGAAACAAACATGCATAATTAAGAAATCATAATTATAGAAACAAACATATCATATTTTATTTTCATTTCTCAAATATCAAAATTTTAAAGTATATATTTACTTGATTAGTATGTTGAAAAAGAAACAGATGCAAAACTAGATTTAATTAAATAATATGCATACCCTTATTATAATTAAGCTAATACTAACTTACAATAAAATGCGCTGAGCTACAATAGTAATTCTTAATATAATTATAAACCATTTGTCACGAAACGCGGGTGTTGTACTAATTTGATATACATGCTTAAAGTAACTGCTTATAAGACTAAAAAAAAAAAAAATTAAAATAAGAAAGTTTGAAGAGTTAACTATTTAAAAAATAAAGTATTCGAATATTTTTTTTTAAAAATATTAAAATTATAAAAATGGAGATAAAATTCTTCTCTCTTTGTATATCTAAAAATTCTACTCATGGAGGATAAAATTTGATATTAAACTTGAATTCGACTACTTTATCTTTTTTAGGGCAATTTTATCCATTTGACACTTAAATATTTTGGCAAGTCTAACATGATGGTCATTAAAATCAAAATCATTCATAAAAATTAATCTTGATTTGTAAAAATCATTTTTAAAAAAAGGAATAAAACTTTAAGTACAATTAAGTGAGAAACTCAAAGTTTAGGTACTCTGATGAAAATTGTCGTCTGGAATGAAAAAGAGGAGAGATATCCAAAAGAACCATTTGTAATCCGAAATTGAAATTATGGACCATTGGAAGACAAATTAAAGTTTAGGGGTATTTAATTACAACCATTAAAATTTAGGGATTATACATAAAATTTACCTATTTGGGATATTTCATTTTCAATCCTTATTTTCGAATTCGTACTGAAATTGTCCTCAACTATGCAGTCAATGCTAATTTTGTTCAAAAGTTGAAAATGTGTCGAAATTGTTATTTGACCGAAAGTTAGTGTTGAAATTATCATTTAAGTCAAATTTCAACATATTTTCAATTTTATAATAAAAATAACACAAGATACGATATTTGTAATAATTTCATTATATTTTAAAGGTGAGGACCAAATCAAAATTTTCTTCTAACCAAGTGGGTCTCCCTGATGAGAATTCATTTTACCTTGGATTAGTGATACACTAAAACCACGTAGTTTTTGTATAGAGGTGGATGTTTTGGATTATTAAAAAATTAATGAATTTCAACAAATGGATGGAAATCTGGAGAATTTTTAACAGAAGGACCATATTGTCTAATAGACAGAAATTTTAGGGATCTTATTGTAAGTTTGTAAAATCACAGGGACCTGATCATATATTAACACAAACCACAGGGACTGAAAAAATCTTCTTCCACCTACCCGAACTCAATTCAACGGGCTAACCTTTCTCAAAGCTCTTTCTCTTATCGTCTCCTCCAACAGCAACTACTCTCTTTCCACCAAAAAAGATCCCCTTCCTCCCAAAACGATGACCTCGACGGCGTCCCGTTTCCATATCCTTACTGCCACCGGTTTCTCATCTCTTTCCTCAACTAAACAGAAGACTACTCTCTATCCAAGAACAGTCTTCTTCCGCCAGCGTTTCATCAAAACGGCGCCGGTCCACATCCTTAAAGTCGCTCCTAAAATCTCCGTTGTGGTCCAAGCAGCAAAGGCCAATCCAACTGGGGAGCAGAAATGGACTCACGAAGGCTCTGTTACTGAATCGCTACCCAATGGTATGTTTCGAGTACGCTTAGACAATGAAGATTTAATCATTGGGTATATTTCTGGTAAAATTCGAAAGAATTATGTACGAATTTTGCCTGGAGATAGAGTTAGGGTTGAGGTCAGTCGTTATGATTCTTCTAGAGGTCGTATTATTTATCGACTTCGTAATAGGGATCCAAGTAGTGATTGATTAGGCTGTTTTGTTTTTATTTTCCTGGAAATTATGTAATTTTAGTTTTTGAATTTGCAATTTTGGTTGTCTTGATTTTGTCTCTTTCAATTGTATAATTAATGTTTATGAATTGGGTATTGGATATGTTTTGTTAGATGGAAACCAATTAGTTTTGGATATGTAATTCTTCATAATTGAAAACTCTAATTGATATTTATAGAAGAAAGATCAAAACTTTGAGCATGCCTCTGTTTGGAAGACTGAAAAATTGGATTTAGGTACATTCTCTGCTTTGAAAGAATGCCAAAATTTAAGTAGTTTAATCAGGGATAGTGATCAGGATTATATCAGTGGGGTTGCTTCTGGTTGGATGGATAATCTCCATTTCGTTTCTCCATAGTGAAGTGACAGGGGAAAGTTTATATGAACTTGTGTATGAACTGCAAAATAAATACAAAAACCAGATAGACAGAGGACCTAAAAATGGTAGGAAACGGAAATAGGAAAATCTAAGAGCATATTTTGACTGAATAAAATGAGAGACTAGAATTCTATAGCATAAGCAAACTTGAAAAAGCTAATTCCTACCTGAGATGTAGCTTTGTTAGAGCTATTTTGGTATTTTTTTCCCCCCTTTTCTTATACAACCTGATTATTAACCCAGAAGTTATAAAATTTACATTGGCTTACATTATCAACGGATTCTGCAACTCCTAGCCTACTGTACATACGTACAATCGCTTTCCAATGCAGCTATAAGGATAACTCACTAATACTATTGATCTAGAAACTAACCTAATGAATCTCATAAAGAGTACATGTTTATGAAATTATTGATTCATTGAGATTTGTTTATCATTACCATCCAGCTATTGCTTAAACATGGATTGCTGGTGGGTTGACCACAATTGATTTCCACTGTCGTTGAGCCATCAAATATAGAAATTTTGTTACATGCAAGACTCCAGTAACCGTTATCTTCCCCATCCAGAGCAGAAATTTTATCGAATCATAAACTCCGGTAACCATTTTCTTTAGTAGCCAAAACAGAAGTTTTATGGCAAGGAGTAAAATTATAACTGCTAGTAACAGAGACCAGAATGCTATATAGTACAAAAGAATCTCATTGTTAAATCTTTCCTGCTTTGACCCTTGTCCGTCGGCTAAGATGATTGAGATTATGTAAGTGGCAGCAACGAAAATTACTGTGATGCACAGAGCTACAAGCATAATCCACAAAGAAAGTCTATTTCTTAGAGGAAGCACAGTAAGCAGAAAGATTATACTCATAGATGCAGAGAAAGAGATTGTGTTGCAGATAATGAACTCTTGGCTGTTAAACTTTTGGATACAAGTTATTGCTAATTTTCTTATTTCAGTGATCCCTTCATTTGTGATTGTATCCCTTATCATTCTGGTGTTGCATTTTTTTTCCTGAGAATCATTTTTCCAGAGTTCACCTGGTGGGTTGATCGCAGCCTGGAAAGCCATGGACGCAATGACAGTAGCCACTACCATTAAATGGCCGCGTGTCTTTTCCAGACGATCAGATTGGTAATCCAGGTACTTTGACCAAGTGTCAACAGAAACTTCTGCTTGTGGTTGTGGTAATTCTGTTGCTTGTCTTCTTGGCATAGTTTCTGCTATTTCATTTACAATTGACATGGTTCTGAAATCTGATGGTCATTGATCAGCACACATACTTTCATGGTCTGTAGCTCTTTCAGAACCTCGATTAAAACCAAAAGTTTACTTGATTGCTATGTCTCCCTTCTCATATACCTGTTCTCGACAATGTTAAGTATATTATATATCTATAGCTTCCAATCTTCATCCTAGCCTGCTTCCATGAAACTCCTGCACATAGTTTTAGAAGTTATAGTATTTTACTTAATCCATGGTTATTTGAATTATAAGACTTGATTACTCTCATGTTACATATAGCTGTGCTGCTGAAAATTAGAAACTACCAGCTTCTCTTTATGGCAGTGGTTTCAAAGCTTTTGTAAATTCAACTTGGAATTTTTTACTTCAATATTTATTTATTTATTTGAAGGAGACCTTGACTCAGCCTCTGCATGGTTTTCTTTATCATTAGACTAAATAATAAAATTCTCAAAAACTGCAGCTCGAGATAGCATATCCAAACTCTGTTTCGTCGCTATTGCGTGCCTCGCAAACATTTTAAATTTATAACAATTTCACTCATTTGTTTATGAAAATTTATTTTCAGTTTATACATCTTAAACATAAGTATAAATAGCAATTTACTGCTTATTTTTATTTTTACAAATAGCTAAACATTTGAAATTTGATATGTGTCAATTTATTTTGAGACACCCTAAAATAATCCCTCTTTTATATTTCAAATACAATTAATTTTTTTTTGTTTATTTTTCCACTTATAAGTAGTTCATCAATTTAAGCAATTCAACTGTGTATAGATTGCTTATGTCACTCCTAATAAAAAACTTGCCACAATTTATTTTTAATTCAGGCTAGTTGAATGAGCTGCGAAAACTAGCATTGATGTGTCGCCAAATGGATACTGATTTAGTCGCTATCTCTATCCTAATTTCCTTAGCTAATTGTGTCATTAACATTAGGTCCCTGATTGTCGCGAAAATAATCCTGCCAGATTTTTTGAAATTGTGTCACTTAACATTAGGTCCCTGAGTTTTCTACTAATATATTGTTTGGATGGAGGGAACTAAAGGAAAAGGAAAGAGATGGAAAAGAAAAGAAGTGAAATTGTAATTTTTTTCCCATTGTTTAGATCATTAAATTTTTTATGAGAGAAATAAAAGAAAATTAAATATTTTTATTTATCATGCCCCTATAAATATAAAAGGAAAAGAAATTTAAATAAAGTTATTATAGTAAAATTATATTCATTTCCCACCCTTAGCCTCCATTTCTCTCTAAATTGGAGAGAATTGGAGAAAAATTATAATAGCTTATTTTTTTTCTATTTCCTTTACCCCTCTTACTAAAAAAGTCGCTAAGAAAAAAGTTTAAAATAATAATAGTAATTTTTTTTATTTTATTAAATTAAGAATTTTTAGTGAATTTTTGTATTCTGATTTTAAAATTATTAAGTGTGAAAGTGGTGGTGTTGGCAAAAAAAATTCAAAGTGTAATTAAATTGAGAATTAAAATTGTAAAAAAAGTAAAATTGAAAATTCAAATTAATTTGAGAGACCAATTCTACAATTTTTTTAATAGTCAAATATTAAACTTAACGGTACGGTGATGTAATAGTAATTTATCTTAAACGTTAGTAATGTCAGAGCGATTTTACCAATAAATTAATCGTTAACCCAAAGATCAGTGATAAAAGATTATTTTTCCCTTTACAAGCCCTAAACTTATTTCTTTCTATTCCTTCCTAAATCCTAAAACGCCTCACTTAGACTGACCATTTGCTTAAAAAAGAACACTTGAGGCAGACCACGACGGCCTAGCGACCGATCCTACGCCGCGGTTCGCAGCTAGCACTGTCGTTCGCCGTTCGCCGTTCGCCGTTCGAACCATTGCACGCCAGCCGGTCTCCGGTCCATTTGCGTAGTTGCCTGTTGTTTGTTTCAGTCTTTGTCTTTCAGTTTTCATTCAGGTAAGTTTTCACTGTTTTTGATTGTAATCTTCCATTTGTAATGCTTAAACTCGAAAACACTTGTTTTTCTTTTATTTTTTCCATTTATTGTGATTTTGGGCGTGTAACGAGAATTGTGGAACTTGTTGGTACTACTGCTGATGTTCATGGTTGGTCATATGTTGTTCTGTTGCCGCTAATGTTTTCTATAATCTAGATTTTTTTCTCATTCTGCTGCCGAGGTTGTTTTGGTAATACTAATCTTGTAGTTTGTGGCCATTTTTATGGAAAATTTATGGTTTTAGTTTATGAAATTGCTTAAATCTAGACTTCTCTGTAATACTGAAATTACAAAAGAAATTATTACCTAAGTAGATATGTAGATAATCGAATTTTTGGATTTATTTAGACTTGGTTAGTGAAATGGAATAACACTGTCTATTGTTTTTTTTATTGAATTTCATGTCATATTACGAGTTTTGCATTTAGAGATGGTGATATATTCTTATGAAAAGTCCTAAATAGGTGCATAATAAGGAAAACAAATGCCGGATTTTGAAGCTGAATTTTGATTTATGCACCTTATAAAACCCGTATTTATCCAAATTTGAATTTTTAAAATTCAACACTTTGCCACCGAATTTTTGACCTTTTGTCACTTTGGGTGCCAAATGAAACACAAATGTATTGAATTTTGTTTAATCTTGTCCCATATTTAACTAAATATGGTTATACCTGCACCCACTAGCACTTGCTCAAATTTATATTAGACAGTAGAATTAACCTAATCCTTTCCAAGGAAAATCTCAAGTAATATCAAAAGTCACCCAACATTCCATTCGTTTCTCTTCTCTAAACTCAACAATTGAATTACAGCCATTCGGCAAAGAAAAACAGGAATGGCAAACAGCAAATATGAGTATGTGAAATCATTTGAGCTTGAAGATAAGATTCTCTTCTCCACCTTCATTGTTGTTCTAATCGATGGCCGCCACTTTAGAAGGTAATTAATCTCTTAATGGAATAGCTGTTAGCTTTGGTCTTGCGAAATAATCTTAACAGCAAATCCTAAAACATAGTTATCTCCTAACATTACATTCTGTTTTTCCTTTGAAAAGATTCTCTGATGTTCATGGGTTTGAGAAACCAAATGATGAGAAAGCCTTGAATTTGATGAATGCATGTGCTTCATCTGTTCTAAAAGAGTTTACAGATATTCTCTTCTCCTATGGCTTCAGTGATGAATACAGGTCCTTAATTCCATTTCTTTTTCAATTTTTTTTCAATCATTATTTTTCAATTTAGCAACAGTTTCTAATGTCCTTCTTGTTAACTGATATTCTTTGATTTACGAATTGCAGTTTTGTTTTCAAGAAGACAACACAGTTCAAAGAAAGACGAGCAAGGTTTTTATATATATATATATTCCCCTTCAAATTTCTGTGTTTATGGGTTATTTATTCTCTGAGTTCTTGCTCCTAAATTTGGTTGTGCAGCAAATTGGTATCCCTCATTGTATCTTTATTCTCTTCCATATATGCTACAAAGTGGAAAGAGTTCTTCCCTGGAAAAGAGATGAGATACCCACCTTCATTTCATGGTCGGGTTATATGTTGTGCATCGATGGATGTTCTTCTACAATATCTTGCATGGAGACAGAAAAATTGTAAGTGCTGAGCGAAGTTACTGAAGTATCAGTTTAACACTTATTATTTGTAACTATGAATCTAGGTCCTAAAACCCTTTAAAATGATTGTTCTACTGAATTATCATTAATTTCTTGTGTATCAATAGATGTTCTTGCCTTTTTTGGCAGTTTTTTTTTTTTACAAAACTAAATGTTAATTGTTTTATCTAGTTCTAATAGAATTGCGTTCTAACTTTTTAAAAATAATGATATTGTACTAAAATTATGATATTCATAGGAAATTAAACATTTGGATTATCTACAATGTGTCCATAGATTATATCTATTATATATCATACTCTAAATTTGATTTTGGGTTACAGATCATGCACAGAATGTCCTGTACCATCTATTTCTTACATGCTTGATTTATGATCCAAAATCAGATTTTAAGGGCTGTCTGGTTGGATGTGATTTGGAGATGCAGTACAAATGATCCAAAAGTTTAATTTTCTCTGTTTACTGTAAGTTTTTCAATTTCCGAAAATTTAGAACCAGATTCTATAGAACAAATTATCATTACCCCTAATTAAAACTAGTCCATTTGACTCTACAACATTTGACTTGATTTCCTACTTTTTAAAATATTTGAGTGCATAAAATTCACTAGTTTACATAAACACAAATGAAGTCATTAATTTGAGGAAAATGAACATCCAAGCTACACGGTTATATCATACAATATTTTGTTGTTTCACAGGTCATGAGGATAATCAACATAACACTTGTCTTTGGAACCTGGTTAAAAGTGGAAAGACTGAAACAGAAGCACAAGAAATTTTAAAGGTGCTAATTTTTTTATTCTCCATATCTTCTTTTAGTCTTGCTCATAATCTGTTTTCAACTTAATTTTCATACTTATACATAGAGTTGCATCTGTTTGTTTTATGCAGGGCACTCAGAAGCAAGATAAAAATGAGCTGCTGTTTCAACGGTTCGGTGTCAACTATAATAAACTTCCAGAGATGTTTCGTCAAGGATCTTTTGTTTTCATGACACGGGTTATTACCATTTTCTTCCATGAATAACTACATTATTCACATTTTCCATTTCCAATACACATTTTTTATAGTTTTTTCTGTTGACCTTTGTTGCAACATCACAGGAGGAAGATATTGCAAAATATTGTGAGAATGGTACTCCTATCAAAAGATCAAAATCAAACAGAGAGGCAAAAATAGTCCATTCAAAGAACATAGCTGGGAAGAACTTTTGGTGTGCTCATGAAAATCTTCTCAAAGAACTAGGTGGTTATGCAGGAGACACTGGAAAAATTAACCCTGACTGTATTAATTCTTTCCTATTTGAAAATAAGTTGATGCCATCTACTTGGATTGTGGTTAGAATTGATGGCTACCACTTCCACAGGTAAATTAAGCAATATTGTTCTCTAATTGGATTGGAATAATCATTTCTTTCAAACTTAGGCTGTGTTCAGTCTAAATGCATTGGTTAGAATTGATGTTACCGAGTCTTTTTTGTTGCTTGTGGTAGATTCTGTGACGTTCATGAGTTTGAGAAACCAAATGATGAGCAGGCTCTGAAGCTTATGAATTCCTGTGCAGTAGCTGTTATGCAAGAGTTTCTGGATATTATTTTTTCTTATGGTTTGAGTGATGAGTACAGGTATTAAATTTCTGATTTTCACTCTATGTTTTAACTGATCAATTCTACATTCAAAATATGTACTATATATATTTTTTTCACATTCAAGATTCTCATGTTTGGTTGCTCAATTTCCAGCTTTGTATTGAAGAAAGATTCCAAATTTTGTCAAAGGCGAGGAAGGTAGCTTTAATTCTGATTTGCATTTGGACATCCTGAAATTTATTTTTGTCAGTAAATTCATTCTATATTGCTTGTGCAGTGATGTTATTTCTGTAATCGTATCATTCTTCACTTCAACGTATATGATGAATTGGAATTCTTTCTTTCCACAGAAAGAAATGAAGTGTTCACCCTCATTTGATG
>CATIWJ010429535.1:0-25011 GCA_949640765.1 Croton laevigatus | reverse complement strand
TAGATATCAATTAATATATAGTATAGGGAATTGAAATATTTTAGAGTAGAGAGTTAGTTTGGCTCTCTACATGTAGAGAGTCAAATCAACTCTCTAATCTAAAATATAAATATAGAGAGTCTATTGGAGACTTTTTTTTTGGATTGACTCTCCAAAATAGAGAGTTTTACTTAAATAAATAGTCTATTGGAGATGCTCTTAGATTTATATGTTTTACCATCTATTGTGGTGACAAAGCATATTGCCATTGACTTTGCTAGGGATCATATGTTGCATGCAACTTCTTTTTTAACTCGCACATTTCCTCCAAACAGCAACTTTTAGATGTGCGATGTGCCTACCAAATTGGTTGCGTCTCTACCATCTTCAAACTCCAAATGATAATATTTAATGGCCAATGTTTTTATTTGTCTAAATCATTTATACAAACTTATAATTTCAACTTTTTATATACATATTTCGTATAGATATTTATTAGTTCAAATACATATAAAATGTTTTAAAAAAAATACCAAAATTTTAAATTGAATATTTTGAATTAACAACCGTGTAAAAGATATCTATGTACATATTTATGTTTAACAAATTGATTCTTTTTTAGCATTTTATTGACTTTTTTTTTAATCATACACCTAATTAAATACAGACGTTATAAACTTCTTTTAGTTTCCGTACCTTATTTAACCAAAAACAATCAGACCAAACTTTAATCGGCAACCTCATCACATATTCCAGTTTATGTATCTCTCCTTTTATGCAATGGATGATTTATTGATCCCAACTATTGATACACTATTTAAATTTAATTTGTAATTTGATTAAAGTTTAGGAACTATATAATAATTATTCCTTAAAAAAATTTAAAGGGCCAAAATCTAGCAAATACCAATGACCAAAACCAACTTATTTTACCCATTTATTTGATGGAACAAAGGTTTTCCTTAAACCAATTATGCTTTGCCTCTTTGGAGTCTTTGTCTTACATATGATAAATATTTCACTTATGTCACACCGTTAATAGCAAATATATATAAATAGGGATAACTCCTCCATTGAAAAAAAAAAAAATTAGGGTTGTCTCCTCAATAATGTTAGGAGACTTCTTCCTACTACTTAGACATTGTGGGATTCAAGTTAGACTACTTTCCGAAAAATGAACTTCTCAAGAAGTATTAGGAAGTTACTCCTCGAAAAGTATATTATTTAGTTTGTTTATAAGTTTTTTGGAAGCTGAATTTAAAATTAAATATAATATTAAAATATCATTAACATACCCATGATAAAAAAGTTTATATAAAAAATAAGGAAAAATAAAAATCGCTCCATTGGAGACAATAATAATTTATTTTGTGTGAATAAGGAAAATAGAGGGCTTATTTAGTTTAGTAGTTTCACGTAAATGATAACTGCTGAAGGTAGCTAGTAATTGATAAATAATGAGTATTTAGTAAAAATATAGTAAGTTGTTGCTGTTATTATATAAAATGATCAGTAGGAGCATATTTTTAAATAAATTTTAATTTAAAAATTTTGAATTAAATATAATTTCTAATAAATTTTAAAAAAAATAAATATAAAACTAATAATTAAAATATTAATAATTCCTAAATTCCCATAATTATGGAGTACTAAACTATAAAATCATATTTTCAATAATTGTAAGAAGCAAACAAAGATCATTTTAGTTAATAATAATGATAATAATAAAAGTACAGTAGCGAAATATTTGGAAAAAAAAAATGATTTAGCTGACTATTAATCTTAGGTTATTTATGTCTCTTAATAAAAATATATATATATAAATCTATTCATGAAAAGTTTTATTGACCAGCTGTTGGAATCAACAGCAGTTTTGAAATTCTTACAACTATTAGTATGGGTGTCAAACAGGTCGGATTGGTTCGGGTTCGGGTTGATTAGGTTCGGGTTGGCTACCCCCTAACCTTAACATGATCTGTTTAAATAAACAGGTTCAACTCCTAACCCTAACCTAATCTGCTTCAGGTTCCAGTCGACATGAAGACGACTTGTTAGTCTTGATCATCGCCGACAGAAGAATATTCCGACACCGTAACAGTGCCAAAAAAACCCAAAACTCAGCGGATTTCAAATCAAAGCACACCAGCAACTTCATATCACTGCCGATAACACAAATCCAACTTTAGTTTTAGTTGATTTAATACACAATCACCGGAAAACAACAAAAACAGTCCAGATTTCTCGCCGGAAAATCAACATCAGAAAAATGCAACCAATCGAAGTAATATATATATATATATATATATATATATATATATATATATATATATATATATATCAAAACGAAGCTTACAATGAGAGAATTTATAATATACCCAAATCGGAGCAAGAAGGTGGCCGAAAGACGTCGAATTTTGCTCCGAAACACGACGGTGAACAGTAACCTCTCTCTCTCTTCAGGCTCCGAAAACAGCCATTACAAATGGCAAGATATATCTCTACTGAAAGCTCTCAACAGGATGAGTCTAAATATACAATTATTTTCATTGGATGGCGCCCAGAGCTGATCGTTCTCGGGGCTGGAAGCTGACTATGAACAGTGATGGGAATAGTTCCCGTCGCCTTCCAGCCGCTAGAACGATTAGTTCAGGCCACCTCTCGCGATTGTACCAGTACCATTAAACTCGCCTGAGGATGAGCTACCCGCTGGTGGGTGCATGGCAGCAAGAGAATCAGCGGTGGCAGCAGCCCCTCTCTCTCTCTCCTCCTCCTCTCTTTCTTCTTTATTCTTTCTTCTTTCTCTTTCCTTTCTCTTTGTCCATTTTGTTTTCTTTCTTTTAATAGTAATAATAATAATAATAATAATAATAATAACACTTTCCCTAAAAATATATAATTACTAATTATATAGTATTCATGTATATTCAACAAAATTATTATTTTAGTAATGTTTAATTGTATATTTTTCTATTTATGAAAAGTTATTAAAACTTTTAAAATTGCGTTAAATGCAATATTATAGAATATTATAAAAAATAATGTTTAATTTTTCAGGTCAAACAGGTCATTTTTGGGTTAAAATTTTGAACCTCAATCTAATACGTTTAATTTCATATCAAGTTCGTGTTAACCCATTTAATTAAATAGGTCGAAAACCTCAAACTTAGCCCACTATTTTTAGGTCAGGTTCGTGTCAGGTTATCAGGTTGAATTAGCTTTTGACTGCTCTAACTATCAACTCTTAAAAAATTCTTTTACCAGACATCTAAGAATTTGCTATTTGATGAGTATTAGCTATCAGCTCCTCTTAACCTCTAAACCAAACCATCCCTAAATTTCTTTGTTTTCTGAAATTTAATAATACTAAATACTAAACTTTTTAGAAAGTTAGGCTACTTCTCGCAAGTTCAACTTCATCTTGTCACACATTCTCAATCAAACAATATTTTAATTCTCTCTTTAAAATTTATAAACCAATTATTATCTTTTGAGATTCATGGAAGTTAACTTTTTAATAAATTTCACAAAAACATTTAATTTTAGATTAAATAAATCCAAATCACCAATCTAAGATCTCCATATTCAAAGCAACTTTTCATAAACTTCTTGTCAATTACAACTTTTGTAGTGGATTTTAAAAAGTTCTTTTACCAGGCAGCTCCTCTTAATTTCTAAACTAAAGTACCCCTAAATTTCTTTGTTTTTTCAAATTTAGTAATGTTAAATATTAAACTTTTCAAAAAGTCAGGCTACTTCTCGCAAATTTAACTTCATCTTCTCACTCATTCTCAATCAAACAATACTTTAATTCGCTATTTAAAATTTTATAAACCAATTATTATCAATTTGAGATTCATGGAAGTTAACATTTTAATAAATTTCACGAACACATTTAATTTCGGATTTAATAAATCCAAAATCTCCATCACAAATTCAAAGCAACCTATCATAAACTTCTTGTCAATTACAACTTTTATAGTGGATTTTAAAAATTCTTTTACCAGACACTTAAGAATTGGCTATTGAATGAATATCAGTATCAGCTCCTCTTAACCTCTAAACTAAACGATCCCTAAATTTCTTTGTTTTCTAAAATTTAATAACATTAAATAATAAAGTTTTCAGAAAGTCGGGCTACTTCTCGCAAGTTCAACTTCATCTTCTCACTCATTCTCAATCAAACAATACTTTAATTCTCTCTCTAAAATTTTATAAACCAATTATTATCGATTTGAGATTCATTGAAGTTTACATTTTAATAAATTTAAAAAACACATTTAATTTCAGATTTAATAAGTCCAAAGCACCAATCTGAAATCTCCAACACAAATTCAAAGCAACTTATCATAAACTTCTTATCAATTACAACTTTTATAGTGGATTGAGGTTGAAATAAGACCTTCCATTAAAAAAAAAAAAGATTTTCTCGATAAAATTAACCATTTATTATTTGTATATACTACTACTATTAAATATTAAAATATTTTTAATAAATATAAAATAATTTTAATTTTTAAAAGTCATTTAAAATATTAACTAATTAAAAATAAAAATTATTGCAGATTATAATCATATTTTTTTTTGTCAAGAAAAAAAAATATTAACTTCGTTTAATTTAAAATATAACCGACTCCAAATTTTTTATTGTCCAAAATCCTAATAATAGTAGCAACGAACAAAAGAAAAAGAAAGCCAAGTTGTTGCATACAAAACAAAAAAAAAAAAAAACCATGACTCGTGATGTTGTGCCGTCTCAGATTGTCCACGTTTGTTTATTCTCCACGCCAGCTGTCCTCCAATACTTTTCTCTTCTTTCTCATTGGCTATTGGTTCAGACTCAAGAAAACTGAGAGCGTTAAGGGCAAATCCGTAAATCCATAATATGCTGAAATGACGAAAATATCCTCAAAAAGTGCAGCACACTTTGTCTACTTGGCAACGACCCACTAATAATACATCTCACCGACATGCTTACATGGCGAACATTTATTGGATGAACGGAGCAAAGTGGGTACTTGTTCAACACATGTAGCGAGTAATATGAGTAATTTAGATTGGCGCGTGATGTGTTGATATCAGAGGGATAGATATTTAGAGGATCAAAAATATCTGGCTAAGTCGTCCACGTTGGCACTAAAACTAGACGATCTGGAATCAGATATTGCACTTTTTCCTTCTTTCTTTCCCTTGGAAAAAAATAAAATAAAATAAAATTAAAATACGAGATTGGTTTTTCCTTTCCTTTCTTTTCCTCCAAACAGACCCAGAAAATATCTCCGCATTTGTCTGACTCCGATCGGTCCAATTAATTTGAATTGAATTAATCAAACAAAAACTTGAGACTTTGAGAAGTGTGAAAAAAATTATGGGAGAAGAAGTGAAGATGACGGAATATGAAGCCAACGGCGGCGATACTACCGGAGACGAAGAGAGAATTGCAGAGTGGGAGATTGGCTTACCGAATACCGATGACCTGACTCCTCTATCTCAACCGTTGATTCCTCCGGAGCTCGCTTCGGCTTTCAGTATATCCCTGGAACCTAATAAAACTATTCTCGATGTTAACAGAGCTTCACAAAATACTCTGTCGAGTATCCGTGGCGGCAGCGGTGGCGGTGGCGGTGGCGGAGGACAGTTGAACGCACTATCGTCGAATAACTTTAAGTCCTACAATGAAGACAGAGCTCATGAACCGATGGTGGTGGAGGCGGATGCAGAGGCGGAGGAGAATAATACAGATCCGGATGGTTCAGGGACGGAGCCAAGGAAGTTAAGGAGAATTGATTCAGAAGAAGCGGATTCGGCTCTGAGGACGGAGAATTCCGTCGATGATCCGTCGGCGAGAACGCTTAAACGACCACGTCTTGTTTGGACGCCGCAGCTACATAAGAGATTCGTGGATGTCGTGGCTTATCTAGGGATAAAAAACGCTGTGCCTAAAACGATCATGCAATTGATGAACGTTGAAGGCTTAACTCGCGAAAATGTCGCGAGTCATTTGCAAAAATATCGTCTTTATTTGAAAAGAATGCAAGGATTGTCAAACGAAGGACCTTCCTCTTCTGATCAGTTATTTGCCTCTACGCCTGTGCCACAGAGCTTGCATGAAAGTGGCAGCGCCGCCGGCGGTGGCGGTGGCGGTGGCGGTGGCGGAAGTAATGGAGTTGGAAGTGGAGCTACTCATGGGAATGGTCATTTGGGAATGCCTATGCCTGTCCCTTATCATCCTGCAGCAGGACCGATGATGCCAATGCCAGTTTATGGGCATCATATGGGGATGCAAATGGGAAATAATCATCAGCAGCAGCCAATCAATCATCATCATGGATTTGATGGAAATCTTCCATATAATATGTTGCAGCAAAGAGGTTGGAGTGGGAATAATTATGGCTCAGTAGTATCTTACCCTCATCATCCCCACCATGTTGTTCCTCCTAATGACAATATGTGATATCATAAAGATTTCTTTTTTCCTGGACAGAGAGAAAGAGGTGAGCCTCTTTGATTGAATTGATTATTTTAGCATATGAATAAGTTTTCTGATTGCTATATAATTGAATCATTCTATGGACTATAATGGGAAAAAATAGAAAATAGAAAGTCTTAGGGAAGACTTAACTTCTTTTTTATTTTCAAAAGTCATTTACAGAAACGATCTGTTTGAGGTTTTTGGCCAAAAACCTTTCAAGATTCCTGTTTCCGTATTTGCTAAATTTTTCTTCTTTCGGTTGATTAATAAATGATGTGGGAACATGGAACTGATTTTGTGGGATCAGCTGGATAATACGTGTCTTAAATTTTATAGGTGGATTTGATTTACCGATAGGTGTCTCGGGTGCTAGATGGAAATCAAATATTAAGTAGATTTATCAGATTCTTTTGTTCTTTTGTTGAGAAAATTTGTTTCTGTAAAATTCATTGTCCTCAATTTCAGAATTTCAGAATTTCAGAACTTGGAAGAGATAAATCCCATCTGTTCCATCAATTTCTTTTCTATTAATGATGGAACTTATCCTAAATTTCAAGTCAAAATTACCCTTGAAAGCCATGGATTTTACACATTAGCATTGATTTTATGGATTTCACATTAGACTCCATTATTCTAGGAGTCAATAGTAGTATTTTCTATTAGGCCATGGTGTTGAAAGAGTAAAGTGTTGCTTTTTAGAATCAATTAATCTGTTTGTTATGCAGCTCCATCCCCTTGTTTGTTTTGAGTTGTTGCAAAGCACAAAAATCAGAAAACAAAATGGAATTTAATACCTGGATTAACCCGATATATGAATGACGATAACTCTGTAGAAATAGACACCATCCATGTAAATGAGAGAATCATATGAATATGTTTTCTTCCAAATAAACCGCATGCTATGTTCTTGAAGTTGACAACATTAGAGAATGCAACATTATAAATGGTTGCATTCCATGGTCACATTCATTGTGATACTGCTTAGGTCCCTACTCCATTTAATTTACAGTATTTTGAAAATTTCGAAATGCCTCTATATGAAAACATACAGGTGCATGTTCTTTTCAACCCCATACTGAAATAGGTCCATGAATGATTGGATCATCTATCTTAGGTATGGGTCGTTGTCTGGTTTTTTGATTCAGAACTATGTTTCACTGTCATTTGAACAGTTGCTTGTTGTGGTTATTTATGTACGATACCTGATCTGGATTGCTTTGTTTTCATTTCATTTTCATTGATGTATGTAATTACCAGGTAGTTAACGTATGAAATTTTCTTCAATTACATTTTGAATAATATGATATTTGTTGGCTTATATTCAGAAACCAAACTGATTTAATCATGATTAGAATTTTACTACTGCTGAATTTTCTATATGTTTACTGTGCTTTCCTGCTTTTATTTGGGATTGTCAATGACTGCTTAAGAATGACAGTTCTTGTTCTTTCTTTTCTGCAGATTCTGAAGATTGAGCAAACCTTTTATTCAGATTAATTCATGGAATGGCTGAAAAATTCGCAACCATAAGAGAAAGTTAATGGAGGTTCTGCAACAATCACGAAACTTATAATCCTTCTCTTAATGCATACCCTGTTGTAGTTATCAACCGAACCGAAGGATCAAACGAACCGAAGGATTGGGGCACATTGCTGATATTAACAAGGGACCGTGACTATTATTCAGCTCACGTTATTAACCTGTTCTTTTTACTGATAAACGTACGTTCTTTGTAGCAATATACAAAAATTGAATAATAAAAATGGAACATTAAGCAAAAAATATAAGCTTCAAATTTTGTCTATTGACTGAACTGTGTTTCTGTGTAGTTGCCTTGAAATTGATACTACTTGAATGTTTCTCATTCAATTTTGCTTATCATATATATATATGTTTACACTTCCAAGATGAGGCTAACTACAATAATTGAACTATTATTGTGGTCTGTCATTAAATTTTTAAACTAATAATTTTATTTTATTTTTTCTCCCTTTTTTGAGTATACAAGGGGAAGGCAAGGATTCGAACTCACTCAGGCCAATGTGTTCAAGGAGAGGGGTTTATGTCATCTGGTCTAACAACTGCATATAATTTCAATGCTTAATAACTATTAAAACAGATCATATTATTAGAGAAAAATCAATTTTACCATAAGGTATTAATTACAAAATTAAAGATAAATAACTTATGCTTTTTAGATTGAAATTTTCGTAATAAAAGTAATAAAATTTTTGTCCTCAAATCTTAATAATCTGAGTTTGAATCTATTTATCGACGTCGGTGCGTGAGTTTATAACCATATATGAAAAAAATTTGAAATTTTCGCTTTGTAAAAATAAAAAAATTGAAACTTTACCAGTACAAACCAAAAGACAAAGGCATTTGCAGAAATTGTGTGCTGTCAATTAAAGAAAACTTTAGCAATTGGATAAAGCAATAACCACTTTATGCTTATTAAAAGAGTATTCATTGACATTGGACCAAATGATTTTTTTTCTCTTTTCTAAAATTTATTACTTTTACTTTTAGTTCTTTTAATATTAATTTTATCAACAAAACAAATTTATGTTGCTTTCTTCTTTAATTCCCCAAATTTTTGAATAGTTTGATACCTACTTAATTATATTTTTTAATATAGGCATACACACGCACCTAATTAATATTTTAACAATCAGTATGTTAGTAAGAATGAGAGTTTGAACCCGGAAAACTTAGCTCTTGTGGATATTAAAAAGGATTGAATCTAAAATATTTAGCCCTTTAAAATATTATCTCACCACTAGACTACCACCCTATTTTAGATATGCTACCTAATTAAAAGAAAAAGGAGCTCAGAATCAGTGCAGAGTTGTACTCTTTCTTGTCCACAAGTCCAACTCCAAAAGCAAAAGGACGGAATTGAACTTAATTTAAATCCAACTTGCAATATTAAACCATTTTTCTCTGCTAGTGTTGCCGTTTAACCAATTATTTGCTGCCACAAAAAGGCTGACTTTATTATTTTTATTATATACTTACATACTCTGATCCTTTTTTCAAAAATAATGATAAGGACTTATTACTGTCCGTGCGTGCCTAGATTCCTGGAATAAATGCCTGATTTTAGGTCCACGGAGAGGAATATTTACTGATTTTCATTTGTACAAAAGTTTAGATCTTTACCATTTTCAGCATATTAACAGTGGCTGTAATAAAGTGCTAATCTTGTTCAAGTATGTTGCCACCAAATCTGACCTGTAAAAACAAACCAGAATCTGCATAATATTGGTTTTAAAAGAAATCAAGAGTTATAATAATAAGAATAATCATTTTCAGAAAGAAAAAGGAAAAAAGTGTGTGAATATTTTGACTATGGGAAATGATTTTTAGTCAACTTTAAGCGTAATAATTTATCAAGAAAGTTGCAAGTTGAATAACATGAGATGTGTTATTGTATTCTATATCATAAGAACTTTCTGACGGTATATTATATGCTCAAAAAGGATTAAAAGTGAATGAGAAATTGAAGCATAAAAGTGAACTTGAAACAAAAAATTATGAGACAAATGGATTGCTAATTTATGAGTTGGTGGAGCAGTTTATAAAGAATTAACTTTTCTTAAGGTAGTAAGAATTATAAGCCCAAATGCTCTCTTTTACGCGTATGGGGTGCAAATCATAGGCTGGACCTTCCAAAAGGCCAATAAGCACCCACTGCCATTTTCAGTTTTCAAAAACTGTTTTCGTTTTTGTCTGTGCCATTAATTGTAATTTACTGCCATTAAAGAGACTGCTTATCAGGACTTATCATCATTTTTCTGTTCTCCGATTAAGGTTTATTCACAATTTCATTTTTTTCTTTGTTTTCTGTAATTTCTTTATTCTGTAACTTCTTATACATAATCTGTTCTGCTCAATCTGAAACTAACAGTTTCTAACAAAAAGTTGCTACAATTATCACAATTTTACAAAGATTCCGTGGATTATGAAAGGTGCAATTGACATTTTAATGCCCATTTGATACCCTTTGCAGTGTAGCAAAAGTCTGAACCTTTTCGATTCAGACTATTAGAAATTTACATTTGCACTTTTCTTCACATTCTTTCTTGTTTTGCTCTTCTCACATCAGCTCTTACTTGAAAAGTGTGCTACTCTTCTTGAAGGGTTTGTTAATCTTACCATGGACTTGAATGGTCTCAGTTCTGAGCAAATGATTGCGGTAAAGTAAAATTTACCCCTTTTTTTTTTTTTTTGCAGGATTCATAGTTAATCAGGAGTCTCTATCCAACTGCACCCAGAAAATCTCCCCAATTTTTTCCTCTTCGTAATCTTCTTATACCGCGTAACATTATCCCAATTTCCAGCATCTGCATATATATTTGACAGAAGCATATCATTTCCAGCATTACCAGGCTCAAGCTCAGCCAAATGCTTTGCCGCTATCTTAGCAAGTTCTATATTCCCATGATGCCTACATGCCCCTAATAATGCTCCCCATACAAATAAATCAGGTTCAGTAGGCATTTTCTTAATCAAATCATATGCCTCAAAGAGTTTTCCAGCTCTACCAAGAAGATCAATCATACAAGCATAATGCTCCAATCTTGGGACGATTTTGTACTTCCCTTGCATTGAAAGAAACAAACTTTTTCCAAGTTCAACCATTCCACCATGGCTACAAGCAGTTAATGCGGCTACAAAGCTCAAGTAATCTAACTTTTTTACTTCCATCTGATTAAAAAGCTCAATGGCTTCGTTGCAGTACCCGTGATTTGCATACCCAAATATCATTGAATTCCAAGTAGCTGTGTTCTTTACAGGCATTTTATTAAACAAGGTACTTCCTTCAGTTATAAAACCACATTTCACATACATGTCAATCAACGAGCTGCTAACATATGTATCGTTTTCGACTCCAATCACCACTGCATATCCATGTAATTCCATTCCAAGTCTCACATTTGCCATATTTGAACAAGCAGGCAAAAGACTACTAATAGTAGCAGAACTTGGATAAAACCCATTGTGTAACATTTCTTTAAATTTATCAAAAGCAGCTTCATTCTTAAAATTCTGCACCAACCCTGAAATAATTGAAGTCCATGAAAATAAATCGGGCTCTATGTTGTTAACGACCATCAAATTAAGCACCTTTGATACCATTTCTTCTTCATCTGCCTGTGCAAACCCTGAAATTAAAGTATTCCAAGTAACTATATTGGGCTTAATATCAAACATTTTCATTTTCTCAACCAAACTAAATCCTTCCTTTGCCAATCCATTCTGAGCATACCCTAAAACCATAGCATTCATTGCCACCAAATCTTTCTCTTCCATTCCATCAAAAACTCTCCTTGCCTTCCCAACCTCTCTGCATCTACAATACATATCAATCAAAGCAGTCATAACAAAAACATCAGAATCAAATAATAATCTCAAAATCACACAATGCAAAATCTTCCCTTTATCTAAATAAAAAAGATGACCACAAGCTTTGAGCACACTTGGAAGAACAAACTTGTCGGGTCTTAATCCTTCATTTTGCATTTCAAAGAAGACATCCAAAGCTTCTTGATAATACCCACTTCGAGAATAGGCTCCAATGAGCAATACCCAGCAGTGGACATTTGGTTTGGGAATTTCGTCGAACAGTTTACGTGCATAAAATAACTGTTTAGATTCAGTGTAAAGAGAGATGAGCTTGGCGGCAAAATGAGGGGAATGAGATAGGCCAGTTATAATCAAGCGGGCATGTAAGATTTTCCCTCGGTCCACTGCTCGATTTCGAGTATAGGTTTGAATCAGATCAGAATAGAAATCGGAAGATGAGTGAAAATAATTGCTTATGATTGAGATTTTAGAGGGAAGTCTATGAAATATGGTAGCCCTGATGGTTGGAGAGTGCATGGGTGGAGGAAGGAGCAAGAAGGCAGCCTCGTTTCAAGTGTCTCCCGAAATTATACCCACTATATATTTCCAATATTTTTCTCATCTAGTTCATTAAATTCTTACAATAAAAAAAAATGAAAAAGGAAAAATCTTATAATTGACTAAGAACTAGCATTGAGTTATTTTTTTTAGCATTGAGATGGAATCTAATCTAGAGGTCGTCATGTGCTGGTTTGCCCTTAATCATTGGTCTATGAACTACCTCAAATTGGAACCAAATTGTCGTTGACATGTAATTATTGGAACTGTGGGACTGCCGTCAGATTTAAGATTTTGTTAAACCATAGTCGTCGTGAATGAACCGTAATCGGCAGAAAACCGTTAAAACTGTTAGCCCGAACTATCTGTGAACCATAATATTTAAAAAAACAAATTGTTGAAATTGTCAATTCCTCAAACCATAATTGAACCTTCACAAACTATGAATCGACAATTAATCAAACCTCTTGACCACGATTCGGTTCACGGTTCACCTTCACCTTGAACCGTGAACTGCTTATTCATGAATTAGAATAAATCCATGACCATTCTTATCTAATTTATAAGTTAAATTAGATATACATTTATCACTAAACTATATTTTGATGTGCTAAAATTAAATTATTTTTTATAATATTCTATTGTATTTTGTGTTTTAAAATTTTTTATTACATCAAGACTGTAAATGAGTAAATTTTTTAACTTGCTTTATTGAGTTCATTTAGCGAGTTAGAATCAATTCGAAATTTGGTTTATTAGTTCATGCATGTTTAGCTTCTTGAACTAATTGCGAGCTAACTCATGAATCTACTGTGGTTAGGGTCCAACAGAATTATAAATAACCTATCCTCGTGTCCAAACGGACAGCGTTCGAATCTCCTCTCCACATTTGGGTTAGTGAGTTATATTTATGTTAAAAAAAAACAAACAAACTTATGAATCTACCTTCCAAATTAGTTACCAATACGTGAATCAATTTTTTTATATTATTATTCATTAATTACAGGGTTACAGTTTATAAAATTTAACTCTTTATTATAAATTGAACGCCACTACAAAATTAAGAGAATCAATTATTTCGTGTCTGATATGAAATACATGGTAAAATTTTCGGAATTAGAGTATTTCTTTTACATTTGTATGTTTTAAAAGCACAAGGATTAAATTGTATAACATGTAAACAAACAGGGACTATTTAGAAAATTCTTTAAAAAATATATATACGAAATCAGCCATTGACGTAATTTCCCATTCAATTTCCCTGAAAAAGGGAAAATAGAGGGAAGAAAACTAATCCAAAAGCCTAAAACGACATGTCTTAGCAAGAAGATTTTCGGAATTTCACGACCCATGTACAATACATGGTTGTTGTTCAAAGAACATGTACGGATTGATCCCCCTTCTCTGTCTACCCAATCTTTCTTCAAGATCTGTCCTTTTTCCACAAACCAGAGCTAACCTATCGATACCCAGTTGCAGTTATAGCTATGGAGGTGATTTTCACCATCTGTCCTTTGTTCCTCAGCAATATAAGCCAATATTCAAGAATTTCAATAATAGAAGAAGAAGAAAAGGTCTTACCTTTATCAAAGCAAGTCGCAGAGAATCTCCTTATGAAGTTTTAGGTGTGTCTCCTTCTGCAACTCCTGATGATATCAAAAGGGCTTATAGGAAACTTGCTTTGAAGTATCACCCAGATGTTAATAAGGAGGTAATTAATTAGTGTCTTTAAACTCCAATTTATTTAGAATTTATTTTATTGGAAATTTATTTTCGTAAAATTGAAATTCGAATTCTTAAAAGATCCAATTTTTCTTGCAGAATTTGATTGCGTATATCTAGTTTCCTTAGTTTTATGAATTTGTAGATTCTATTATCGGATAGGGCTATGTTATATGTTATTCTATCTTTTAAAAGAGATGAGCAACTTTTGAGGAGGCTATTTTGTTATTGAGATGTAGAGGTTGTTTGGCATTGCTTAAAAGCATATTTTAAGCACTTTTTAACTTAAAAGTCTGTCATTTACCGGTTTGTTTGGCTTTTAAGCTGCTTTTATAAAAGGAGCAACATGCTGCTTTGTTATAATCCAAAAGGAGAAAAACACAAGTAACGCTAAGCACCTGCATAGTTTAGTTGTTGATTTAGCATTAATCTAAATGCCTGATTAGGATGCTAATACTCATATGGTTTTAAATTCTAGGAAATCAATCTGAAAATAGCAAATTCTTTATGTTAAGTAATTTTCAAAGCCAACCTTTAGCCTTTTAATGCGAAACCTGAAATTGATATGCCAATTTGGATTGCATTTGTTTTATACCCATGATAAATGAATGATCAATCTCCAGATATAGAGATGAGTAACCCTTCTTGTTACTAAGTGTACGAAATTGTAATCTGTTTCTAATAATGTTTTCTTCTTTGGTTATCTCATTCCCTAATACTGGGTGGACAGACAAATGCTCAAGAGAAATTTATGAGGATCAAGCATGCATATAATACACTGCTGAAGTCTGAAGCTCAAAGGAAATATGACACTGGAAGATCATCTGGTTTTTCATACTCCGGCACTGAAAGGAGTCAAAGCAAAAGTACACAAACAGAAGAGGAGTTCTATGGATTTGGTAAACTAATCAAATTACAATACTTTTTTCATTTATTTAAGTAATTATTTCAATTTATCCGCTCTGAATTTGGTTGCTATGATGTTCACCCTTTCAGTTTTGTTTACTATTGCCCTTCTTCAACACCTGAAATATCATCTTTTGGTTAAAAGTTGCATCTTCATGTTTAGTCATCGGCATTTGGTAATTCCTTTCACTAGATGTTTCGTTGGAGCAAGATCTTATTTTTCTGTGCTTCATAGGTGGGATTTGTAGCGTAAAAATTATTTAAATATGAAGATAGGCAAATGAAGCATAACGTCCTCAGATATTTGACATGGTAATTAGACAAAATTATCTTTTCTATATTTATGGAGGATCAATCCTCCAAACCCCAAATTGCCAAGGAAGAAATGATTTTCTGAAAGTATTACTGTTATGTGATCTTTTTTTAAGAGTTCGTTAGGAGTTAGGTTCATTTGTTCTTATGCTTCACCGCTTTTTGCTGCAGGTGATTTTTTGATGGATATTCAGATAACAGTAGGTAGTTTGTGCCGTCTGAGATCTCGCAATGATAATTCTTTTTCCTGTTTTCAACATCTTGTTGAGCATCTTTTCTCCCATTTACACTACCAGTACAACCTAGTGTTTATATAGTTATCGGAGTCTGATATTGGTTGTTACAGGTGACTTCTTTCGAGATCTTCAAGAAGAATTTCAGAATTGGGAAGCCAGTTCTTCATCACAAGGGAAACCAAAAAGCCTATGGGAGGAATTAGCAGTATGTCTGACGTCTTTTTTATTATAATTAGTGGTCCGATACACATTTGCGTAAATTGTTTGGATCCTCGATTAGAAACGCCTCACTTCATACATGTTTTCACTATGCACAGGAAATTGGAGAAGAGTTTGTTGAATTTCTAGAAAAGGAGCTTAACATAACGGATGCAGAGTTGGAAGCAAATGATAATGACCCTAAAAAAGACAGTTCATTTTCTGCTTCTGGGACGAAGAAAACTGGAGAAAGCAATCAAAATGAAAATGGGAAAGCAAGCAGCATCAAGGATAACATTGATGAGATTGAAGCTACTCTTCTTAAGTTGAAAGAGGAACTGGGTTTGTAGCGAGCAACTGATGCAGATCAACGATAAGAACAGTCAATTTGAGGTAATTGCAGAAATTTTGGAAACCATTGATCAGAGAAGCTACCTACCTGCGTGTTGGTAATGGATACAATTTTATTCACTGTAAAATCATTTTTTGGTGGAACTATCTTCACGCAATTTGGCAATGCAAGCCATCAAATGTACATATTGAAATGGGATGAAAGTAATCATTTTTTAAATAAACATATTACAAAAACACAGCTTGATATAGATAATCTTATTAATGCTAGAAATAAACAAGAAAATCTCAATCTATACTGGGAGAAATGAATTAAATCGCTTTCCCGTTATCAAAAAAATCTCCTCAGATTTGCACAACCGAATGAAAATTGACATGCTTAACCAAAGACATGGTCTTCTCCAACTAAATGAGATAAAACTGACTTACAATCTTCTCACCATTTATGGCTCTCAAAGGGGCTATTCAAATTAAAACACTCCTAGTTCTAACATCTCACAAGATTTCTTTTAACCAGGAAATCTTGGCAGTTCTTCCCAAAAACCTACTGCTGGAAATTTACTAAGCAAGCAATTCTTTAATATCTCTCACCAAACCGGAAGAATAACGATCCAGTGCCAGTATTATGATCTACGGCATACTCAGCTCGTACCAAACCCAGCTTCACTCCAACACCATATGATGAACCGGAACCCATTCTTCTGTACACTTCTGTTGGATTCCCTTTAACATCCTTAGAGCTTCCTAGATCATTTCCATGTTCAGCAAATGCATACACGTGTGTGTTTCTTACTGGTATCCGAATCTCAGCTCCAAGCTGCAGCAACGATTGAAAAACAAATCAAACATATTTGTCTTCTATTCTAAAGTCTACCTTATGGTTTATTAAGACAACAATAGTTTAATTTCTCGGAAAAAAAAAAAAAAGAACAAGGATAGTTCCATCGACATCTTTATTCTTTAGCATATCAGCAAAGCAAAAACATAAGCTTTTCTCTAGTAATACTAACCTCGACGATGTTTCTTGCTGCTCCAAGTTCACCCATGTTGTAACCCCTCACAGAATAAGGTCCTCCAAGAGTAAAAGCATCATAGCTTGGGAGATCACCTACACAGCCACCATAATGGCCATGCAGGACTAGTACTGGTGGTGGTGATTTACCAGGACCTTCCTCAACTTGCATCAACTGTATAAACTGTGTCCAAGTGAGTTGGTGACGGTTAAAGAATGGAAACCTGCTGCCAATTCCAAGGCCTTGGTCCACCTGCAATTCATAAATAAAATATGTATATTACCTAGAACAGCAGCATGTTCAAATATGCTGATATGAGACAATTGAAATTGTCTACATTAATTCTTGTAAATGTTGCCATTGTCAATGCAAAATCTGCAGCCACCGGGTTATTATAAGAACACATACTATCCGCTAATAGGGTAACTCTGCTGTTATGGTAAAGTTAATCCACTTGTGTTCTAGTTAGGTTCCGGCAATGAAAATAACATATGTCAAATACTAAGGTAAGGATATGTACAGCAGCCATTGCCAAAGCCGAAAAATGCGGGAGGCTTCCTACATGAACCACCCTTCCTACAGAATAATATCCACTAATGTTGCAAAATCCATATCATCAGAACTAAGTACACATTTATTATTTTCTTACTAAAATCTTTTTTTTTTTTTTTTTCGTGTGTGTGTGAAAAATCTAACACCATCATTCATGACAAGAAAACATGGCAACAAAAGACAGCAGTACAAGAAGCTCAGGGAACACACAGCAATTATGCAATACTTTTTCTCTGAAATGTTTTATCAATGCTTTAGTACTAGATTTGTTTATCGATCATACAACTAGCAAGGCAATATAGCATTGGATCCTGGTCCAGAACCTTAAATAGTGATGAAAATATTGATTTCTAAAGAAATAAAATTCAAATGGCAGAAAATGCTCAGTTGCCTATAAGCTTAATGAGGCCATTTTCTTTCTTTCCTTGACTCAATATAATGTCCAAGACAGTAAGATTAAAGACAAAAGAAGAGTTGGTCATTACTATACATCCAAAAGACAACAAGGAGATCTCATAAGATTTTATTATTACTCACAACAATTCTGAGAAAACAAGTTCCAAAAGGCTATGGTATAATTAGAACAGGAGCTACCTGAAATACATTCCTCTCACCAACCACAGCTCCATTGACAAATTTGGTGTTATCACGAGTGATGTTTGCTTGAAGAAATGCCATTCGGTCAATTCCAGTGCCACTAAGCGTTGTTGGAGGCCCATCAGAGCTAATTCCCCCACTTGGCAACATTCTCTGACCATGTGCAGTGATGTTACTGCTTTCATCACGGGTTGTTATCTCTTCCATCACAAGTCCATAAGTGAATTTACTCTGACGAGTGAAATTCTGTTCCACACATTAACAAGCATATTAAAAAATTTATATAACTCAAAGGCTTCACAATCAGGCAGTTTGACATAGAATAGGCATTTATCAATCACCTCAGTAATGTTGGCCTTGAGCCCAGCTCGATCCACCCATATAGGAGGGACATCATCCACTCCTGGCCCACCAGTGAAGACTGGACTCAGTTTCCGGCTGTTGAAGAAGCTTGCACGAAAAGTGCGGTTGCGGGGATTGTACACACCATCCAAATAAGGATGAACGTATTCCATCTTAAATGCAAGATCGTCCTAATAAAAAGATTAACCAAGAAAATCTAAAACATTAGGGAAAAGATAATGAATTTATCCCTGGGAATGTAGTAAAATCTGAATATAAATTTTGGTATATTACCTGAGGCATAAAGAAATTGCTGGTGGTTATGGAACCAAGAATGGATCGGTTCAGCCCATTGATATTCCGATGTTCAAGAGAAACAGTCCCTCCTGGCTGGATTGAAGCCTGAACAAGAACCATTCAATTAATATTATGATGCTGAAAATCCAACCCATCTATTATATTGACAACATTTCAAAAAGCATATCTGGACATGATACCAATGTGGGACGTCCTCCCCGCCCAGGAACAATACTCCATTCTGTACTAACTTCAGCTGATTTTGGCTCTAGTTCTTTAAGTTTAATCTCAACAATGATTCCCCCCTCATTCTTCTCATCAGGCCTTGGGTTAACCTCAATATTAGAGAACAATGCCAATGAATTTATGTTTCTGAGGGCTTGTTTCCCGGCTTCAATGTTGAAAACTTGACCTTGTCGAAGCTGTTGGCACCAATTAAAATACAATCATTAAATAATCTGGCAGAGATTTTTGGAAGTGAGGATATTAAAGAACAATTATCAAGCCGTTCAATTGCCAGAGCAAGCCTAAAAACAAACAAATTCTTCAGCTTTGCATCTGAACTCTCAAGTATGAACTAAAAATCTCTACCAATTTACAAATAGTACACATCACCTATGTAAAATGCCATGATTAGGAAGTTGAACTCTAATTACTAGCTACCAAACATTTAAAAGGTTTATTTATAGGTCAACTTAATTCTTATATGCATCCTAGGGTCTAGTACATCAATGTTATCCAATGTTCGACTGCAAGCGATTACCAACTGGCTCAAAGCCAAGACCCAGCAAAGCGGATCATGACCAGTTTACTGTCATTGACTTTTACCATTAAAGATTGGAAGACTCTAAAAAACACCATGAGAATTTATGTTAGTTGACATAGACCGCAGCTACTTCAGTTTGTCTGCTGTCAAATTACAAAATCTAATCGATCTGGTGTAAACAAACAAAAAGAAAAACTCATTTGGGATTCACCTGTCTGGGCAATTCTCTCCTGACAACAGGAAGCTGTGTGTTTCCTTCAACTACATTGCCAAGCTTATCCTGGAACTGAATAACCAACTGGGTAATATCCCCCTCTACTACCTCACAAACCACTTCCCTAGTATTCAAATTACCAAAGTTCACAACTTGTGCACAGGCAAACCCTTCATCATGATACCACTTCTGGACTCTATCCCTAATCCTCTGCAACAATCTTGCACTGACCTTTCCCTGATCTCTCAACATCTCAAGTACCTCTCTATGCACATTTGGTGGTAACAAACAAGGCCTTGCCTTTTCAATTCTTCTCTTGTAATCTTTCTCCTGGCTCCTATAGTACTCCATTTTCTCTTTATCAGTCATATCTGGATCCATTTCAATGGGCTTTGATTGTTGCATTAAACCCACATTAATGCACCTAAACTTATCAGCTGATTGCCAAGTACTCTCAGTAAATGAAATAGTAATGCCTAGGGTTCCATCTGGGTTAGCTTTCCCTTCCATGTCTACTTTCTCGAACATTCCACAGGTCGCTAGCGTTTCAAGCTCCTTCTGTAACTGCGCTTTGGTATAAATTCCGCCAGGACGCAGAGAAACCATCTCAAAGAACGAATCCTCGGTCCCTACGGTGGCTCCTCGCCGCCGATCCAAGAAAAGGATTTCTGAAAGTTTGTACTTTTTGAATCCACTTAGTTTGTTTAGCTGAACCACAATGTTAGCAGGTAAACCATGTGAATCCCACTCTTGCGACTGCGACTCATCCGCAATTGCCGGCGCCGGAGAAAACAACCTTTCCCAAAATCCACCACCCTCACCACCACCACTGCCACCGCCGCTGCCGCCACCTCCTCCAAACCAATCTCCTCCATTATCACCTCCGAACCCGCCGTTGAATGGAATGGGAGTGAGGCGGAGCAGTAGAGTGGCGGCGGCAGAAGCACCAGCGATAAGAGGTAAGGGCTTCGATAGGGATTTAAGGATGGAATTTTGTTGTTGTGGTTTTTGTACGGAATTGCGAGGTTTAGGGTTTTGTGAGGAAGAAGAAGAAGAGGAAAGATCGCATTTTAAGGAGGAACGACGAGGGGAAGCGGCGGTGGTGGGACGTGACTTGCGGCGGGAGGATAAGGTAGAGGAAGAAAGAGGAGTGTTGGTAAAGAGATTGGTGGGTGCGGCGAAAGAGGGCATGGCTCTTTCGAGAGAGAGAAAGAGATACGAGAGAAAGGAGAAGAAACAAAGGTTTTAGCAGTACAAAGAGAAGTAGAGAGTGTGGGTTTGATACCTTGGTTTGACCAGAGGGAGGGGATTTTGGCTTTGTTTTGTTTCACATATTACGGTACAAAGAACTGAAAATAATTAGCAAAACAATTGGGAAAAATAGCCAAAATGACATTTTCAGAGTACATGTATGCACAAGGTAATTGATGGGTATTGATTTTCAGTGATCCAAGGTTTTTTTTTTTTTAGTGAGAAAATCAAGCGAATCTGATTTTTCGAAGAGGAATAAAAGTAGATTCTTAGCTGCTTCTCAACAAGAACCGAACGGATTCTGGCCGAGTACTGGTCGAAATAATATCGGCTACCCATTGGAAGGCCTGAAACTCGACAGCTACCCCTATAATCGCACAAAAATCATAGAAACCAAACCTCCATTTTGGCTAGCAAACGTCCTTTTGAATATTGATATATTTTCAACCAAAACTCAACGAAAATTGGTTGGAATCACATCGGTACCAAGTTAATCGACGACAGCCAACCAAAAATTGTCTGGAATAGGTCAAAAACTTGACGAAAAGTGGCTGTTTTTGTCTTTTCTCAGTGGTGGCACTACAGAAGTTTGATCGTGTTTTTGGCCTTGTTCCGGTGCTTTGACGACGATTCTAAGGGTACCAAACGACTCATCTACGCGAGGCTTTTGACCGGTATCTTCGATCTCTGATTTGATGCATCTAGCAGAGGAGGCGATAGTGATAGCGGTAGAGCCCTAGCTTCTCCGGTCTTTTTCTCCGGCATTGCTTACATGTTTCTCATTTTCTCTTTTTTTCTAATGGCCATAAAAGCTTTGTAAATTAAAACCATTTTATTTCGCTTTTCAAAATAAGAAGGTGGATGTTTTTAGAAAATGAAAAACAAAAAAATTATGGATGTCTTTATATCTCCCTGGTAAGTTTAGAAGAAGTTTATCTAAATTTATTGAGTGTACAAACGATTTATAAAACGTTTATCAATTTACTTTCTGTTTACAAAAAGTTTACACAAAAGCCAATAAACACATATGCTCTCTTCTTTGTTGGATACATGCGTTTCAAGTTTGATCATCTCGAGTATCCATCTCCAACCAAACAAATTATAAAAGAGAAAAATCAACAAAATTAATTATGAGAGAGAAAACAAATTTTGTTCACTTGTTATCATTTTAGTAGATTGATCCACAAATAATGTCATAGACCAGGTTTACCTAAGAATTTCTCAAACCTAACCCATCTCAAAATAATAATTATACATATAGAATTTAGCCAAAATATCTATCACGATGAAAGAAAAAAAAATATATAATCTTCAACAATTAAGGTATAAATCTCATGATTACAAATTAAAAAAATAATTAGCTAGATTTAGAAGCCAAATGTGACCTAGCACAATAACTTGTGGTGGTGGTGAGCGGCATGGATCTTACTTGTGGGGGGAAAAAAAGCTTTTAAATAAAATTCATGGAGCATTTATTGTTTTAATTTAAGAATTTTCTGAATTAAAGATGAAAAATTACAACTCTACTATATATTATTGTTTTAAGAATTTGATTTTAACAACGAACACTTTCACATCACACTAGCTAACAAATTAATTTAAGCTTTTTATATTTTATGAAAAAGTTAATCAAATCTTTTAATAAGTTTTTAAAATATAAAGCAAATCTACAAAATCAATTTTAACACCATATATATTTTTTAAGTGTACTTTCCCAACAATAATTTACCTATAAATACACTTTATTCAAAATCAAAATGGGCTCAAAATTAACACAAAAACTGAAAAAAAAATTAAAAGGTTATTTTGATTTTGCCCATTTAAAAGGTGGTGAAATCCAAAATGTCCATCAAAACTTTGTGGAAAAAAAAAAGATTTTTTTTATTTTAACAACTTTATAAGATAATTTAACAACTTTATATATATATATATATATATATATATATATATATATATATATATATATATATATAGACAAATTTAAAACAAACACAGACATATATAAACAAATGTCAAACAGATACAAATAAGTATAAATAAAACTCATAAACAATTTTTTTTTTAGCATTATTTCTAATTGTTTGTCCTAAAAAGTTCTAAATATTCTTATTTTACATTATTTTCGAGTTTTTAAACTTTTTGACTATTTTTGGTGGATGAACTTGTATATATCTCAAAACTAAGAGCTTATTGTGCAGATCTAGAAAGCACGCAATATCAAGATATTTAATGGTGTATCATTGGATGTAATCATTATTGTGCAGACGGCAGTGAGAAACTAGATGGAGTTGCATCAAGTAGAGAAGCCTAAATCATTCGAGTTTACAAAAGTTTCACCCATAACAGCAACCACATGGTTATATCCCCCCCCCCCCCCCCCTCCCCTCCCCTCCTCCTCCTCCTCCTCCTCTTAAGGTTTTGTTAAACTTAGTGTGGATGCAGCAACCGATAAGGAGAGGAATTATGGAGTAATTACGGTTATGGCCAGAAATTTCAAAGGCAAAGTGATTAAATGGAAGGTAAAAAGCATCATTGATAATCCTGATCCATTATTACTTGAAATCTCTGCAGTTTAAATGGCAGTGGATTTAATCAAGTACCAACAATGGTCATTTTGTTTGATTGAATTTGATTTGAAATCAGTTGCAGAGGAGATTCAAGGAAAGATTAAGTTGCATTTTCATTATATGGATCTGATTGAAGAAATTCGAGAAGAGCTCCGGAAATTAGAAGAGGTTTGATGGGTTTTTTTTTTTGTACCAAGAACTTGTAATAGACTAGCGCATAATCTAGCTATGAATTCACTTAATGGAGTTTTGTATGTAATAGAGATTATCAATATAGAACTATTTGTAATTACGTTGAATGTTAATAAAATCAATATCTTTTTGGGGAAAAAAACATTTGCCTACTTTGGTGTATTATATTATACCAAATCAATAAACAATTAAAAATATTAGAAATGTTAATGATAATAATAAATATAAACATCTCATATAAACATCTCAAACTGACACATTTCTAAGAGCATTAGTCATTAGTTTAGAAATTTAATATTTTAAAAATACAATTTAAAAATTAAAATTATCTATAATTATATGGTGTCTAAAGTACCTAATTTTATATTTAAAATGAGTGGTACTATATCTCACAGACTGAGATATCTTAAAAAAAATAAACATGATATTTGAATTGGAAAATTTATAGTGCAAAGTGTAAACGTATACAACGACGACTGAAATAGTTTATGACCTATCATATTCTTGATTGGATATTAACAAGGATAATAAGATTTATATAATGTTATAATTATTTTAATTTAATATTTATTTGTGTGAAAAAAATATAAATATTAGTCTATTTTTCAAAAAAAAAATCCCTATTAAAATATCTCAATTTGAAAAAGCATATTTATTGTTAAAATAAATAAATACTTTTTTTTTTTTGAATTAAATCTCTGCGTCTAGCGCATCTTATTTATATCATTATTTAGAACTTCACATAAAAATGAAGGTGGGTATATTCCCCAAGAAAAACCAGACATAGAAACAGACGCCCTAGCTATCGTATGAGCGACCTGATTTGCTGATCTATTAATAAAAGAGTAAGACACCCTATCTAGCTCAGTAAGAAGAGCGTTGCAATCATCCACAATCATTGAAAAAGAAGAATTATGCCATTGTTTTGTCCGTAGCGCTTGAACCAAAACAAGGCAATCAGTTTCTATACAAACTGGCGAAACATTTAAAGTCTTCAACTAACTCAACGCTTTCCGAAAACAGAGAGCTTCACCTAATGTTGGATCATCACAGCCCTGTTATATATGCAATCTGCCCGCACAACACCTTCTATGACTATCCCTCACAACCATACCAAAACCCAACCTGCCATTACCGTGT
>CATIWJ010429479.1:0-22254 GCA_949640765.1 Croton laevigatus | reverse complement strand
AAACTACAGTAATCATACTTTATAACTAACCTAAACCTACTTTAATCTACCAAACCCAACCCATCAAACTATCAACACCAAACTTCAACCTAAGCATGCTGTTTGAAATGTAAAGAATTTAAAAAGACGGAGGTAGTATATTTTTAAGAAACGGCGTGTCTACTATGCGGTCGTCCGTAACGCTTTCTCATGTTTATATATATATATATATATATATTTTTTTTTTTTTGAAATTATTTTAAAAAATAAAATTATTGATTGTCTGCATTTAGTCGTTAGATCAATTTTAGAGGATTGCAGTTTACATATTTAATTTTATTAAAAAAATATTATATAAAATAAGTAGAACTGTTGAGACTGTTATATTCAAGAGTTCTACTTATTTTATGTGATATTTTCAAAATAAAGTCAAATATATAAACTCCGACTCTCTAAAATTAATTTCGAAACTAAATAAACAATCAATAATTTTATTCTTCTAAAAAAAATTAAAAAAGTCCACACATGTGGACAAACGCATAGCACTCAATCCTTTAATAAATTTCAACAAAATTAGCTATGTTTGTTTAAAAAAAAAAAAAATTAACAAATGTTTATAAAATTAGGTATCTTTTTTAACTTTTGTTGACAAAATTAACTACCTAACTTATACTACCTCCAGTTTTTTCAATTGTTTACGTTTCCGTTTTTAGCAAATTTTTTCAATTGTTTACGTTTCCTTTTTGGGTAAGTAGGTTTAATTGTTTATTATTATTTCTGTATTGGTATTGGTGAAAAAGTAAGTTTTGTAAAGAATTGATAATTGTTTATTATTATTTTGTATTGGTATTAGTGAAAAGTAGGGTTGTATTGATATTTGTGTTTTTAGGGTGTAAGGAAATGAAAAAATTAGAGGTAGTACTAAACTTAAAAAAGAAAACAACTCTCATCTAGAGAGAGTGTATTACGCTCTCCATTTTATAAATACCTTACAAATTAATATCAACATAATATATTAAATAATTAAAAAATTCAATAATTAAATTTTAAAAATATATTTTAATTAAAAATAATTTATCATTCTATTAATGTAATTTTTTAATTTTTTTTTAAAATAAAATTTTTAAATTTTTAATTTATATTATAATCTTGCTAAATTTAATATCATATATTATAAAAAATAATAAAAAAAACAATAAATACTAAAAAAATTATGATTTATAGTAAAAAAATATTAAATTATATTAATGGAAGAATCTATAATTTATATTACAAATAATTAAATAAAAAATTATTAAATAATACAATTAAATCTACAAAATCTTAAATAAATTGATACATTTGATGTATTTGTTTTTTTCTTGCAAAACTGAAAAAAAAATATTGACAAAAATAAAAATGACCAATAAATAAATAAACATATGTAAAAATTCTGCAAAATAATTATTCAAAGTATGTTAAATAAAATTTCAAAATATGTCCAAAACTATTTTGTAAAAAGTATGTTTAAAACCGATTCAAAGTATATTCAGAATTAGAAAATATCAAAGCAAAATACCAAAAAAACAAAAAAAAAATTCTAACACCCAAACAATACTTAAATCCAATAAATTCATAATTCAAAAATATGTTCAAAGTGTGTTAACACAAATGTTCAAAGTATGTTAAGAAGTAAAATATGTACAAATCTTATTCACATGATGTTCAGAGCTAGAAAATTTAAAAAAAAAATACAAGAATAAAAGCATCTAAATGACCTCAATTTCAATAAAAATAACTATCCAGCACTAGTAACACTTAAAAACACCATAAATCCATCAAAAAACAACAAATTCAAAATAATTTCAAATGTTCAAATTAAGTTAAAACTAATAATTTTAAGAAAAATTGAAATAACTAAACATATCTTACTTCCTATTTATCAAAATTGAGCTCCTTAGCTTGACTATGTTTGAAACGTGTTAAAGTATGTTAAAAACAAGTTTAAAACAATGTTCATATTCAAAACAAGTTCAAATAGTGTTCAACTCATGTTCAAAACATAACTCATTACAAATAACATGCATTATAATACCAAGAACCAAGATAAAATCAGTATGGATAAAAAGACCAATATAAATCTAAAATTTTAAAAAAATAATAGTTACAAAATTTATATATCATAAAAAAGACATTAGCAAAAAAAAAATCCAATGTTTAAATTAAGTTCAAATGATGTTCAAAACTTGTTTAAAGAATGTTTAAAGAAAAATTTTAAAATCAACCTACACAATCTAAAAAAAAATATCAATTTCAAGACAAACTAAAATAACTAAACATGTCTTGCTTCCTATTCATCAAAATGAGCTCCTTAGCTTGTCTATGTTCAAAATAGGTTAGAATTATGTTAAAAACAAGTTCAAACATTGTTCAACTCATGTATTCCTCTCCATGCTATTTATACTTAAAAGACAAAATAAAGGTTTTAAGATCTACATGCAACAGTGTAGTGAGTGATTATGGAAAACATTAGAGCAAACATTAGTGCACATGAATATCAATATGAATGTTCAAATGAGCGACACATAAAAACATAAATTCCTGTAACAATAAAATCACCATTTTATTGTATTATCCAAATAATGTTCAAAATTATAAAATCTCAAAGTTGAAACCAAAAAAATAAAAAAGAATCTCATCATTTAAAAAGAAACATGTAAAGCATAAAAAAACTCCATTATTCAAAAACTATTGAAATTAAGTTTAAACCCATTTCTATTAAAAAACAGTTCAAACCCTGTTTAAAGTTTATTTAAAATGAAATCTTATTAGTATTTAAAAAGATTGTTAAGCATTCAAAAATTCATTGTTCAAACTCTGTTAAAAAATTATTCAAGCCCTCTTCAACGTCTATTTAAAAAGAAATCTGTGTGCAGTAAAAATAATTAAAGACAATTCATTCATAAAATAGCAAAGGGGTTAAAGCAATAGAGGAATATGAAAACTAGTATTACTAATAATTGATTTAAACATTGCACATTTTAAAAATTTTGCTCACAAATAATTGCAGATATATGTCTAAATGCAATAGAAAAATAAAAGATGCAGGTAACTTACCTCTTTAGTGCTAACTGGAACATAAATGCATGAAGTAAAACAAATTATGCATACAACACGTGAAAGTAAGGATCAGTAAAAGACATAAAATGTTTTGAGTAGGAATCTACTTAGGTGAATTTGGGAAAACAAAATTTGTATGTATCCATAAGTTCCATCATCATATCAACCAAATCAAAATCACAGCACTTCTTAAGTATAATCAACACTCTAAATGTTAATATGATAGTATATATGACTTTTTCTCTAAATGGAACCTTTCAATCAACATTTGGAATTTTAGGCAAAAAAGAGGGAACTATCTCACCAAAGAATCATTAGTATATGAAATTCTGATGTGAACTCCTTAGGTGCATCAAAGTCATAATCATCCCTTCCCAAACATTTGATTTTGGCTCAAACAATTCCTTTGTCGATCGTAATTGTAGTGTAGCTTTACTTTTCCTAAATTTTACAAACCAATTTCACAAGAATCATAATTTAAAACAACAAAATCAAACTCAATAAGGAAAAATAGAACATATACATGTCTATTGTGGCAAAACAAAAAAATCTAGGTTATCCATTGTAGTGTTAAATTCCTAGTGGAGAAGAAGACTAGAGCTCCAACAATGGAGATTAGAATTAGTTATGTCGCTAATCAAATGTGGAGATTCGAAGAATTTCAAAAAAAATCAAAACGTGAAAACCTAGAGAAGTAAAAGAGACCTTAGAGTTCAATAAAGCATTGTTGATAGAAGAATTGGAAGAGCAAAAAGATGATTGAGAAATGTTTAGATCATTTCCATTGGCAATGTCATCATTGGTGTGAGGTCGAGATTTGAGGTTTCAGACAACAAAAAATCCGGTGAAAGCAATGGAGAGAAATATGAGAATAATCCTCAACTGGCACATTTTTGTCAGCAATTATACAGAACAAGTTGTGAGCGCATAGGGTTGAAAGTAATAATCATGGTGGGTAAGAATTGGGGTGTTAGTTAAGTCATAAATCTTCAAAAAAGAGTGTTAGTTTTGTCAAAAAAAAAAAAATAATATGGGACTATTTTTGTCAATAAAAGTTAAAAGGATGCTAGTTTTGTATATTTTCCAATTTTGTATAAAAATTAATGCAATTATGCATAGTTTGCTCCTTGAACTTTTAAGCAAACCAATTGGCTCCTTGAACTTTGTGAGATATCCTTTTGCTCTCTAAACTTTTAAAAATCAATACATTTTGCTTCTTCATTGCACATGGCCAAATATCTTCATTGTGCGTGTAATACACACATACCGTGGCAATGAGTAGAAACTGTTTTGTCTTCTAAACTTTGGCTAAAAAGTCATTTTGCTCCTTGAATTTTGCAAAACACAATTTTGCTCTCTAAACTTTAAAAAATGATACATCTTAGCACTAACAAAAAAAACCCAGTAATAATCCTATAGAATCACTCTAAATTGTTGCAGCAAGCAATCATTGCCAAAGTAAATAATGCAATAGTAGATACCAAAAACTCTGTTGTAACTTCCCTTCCTGTGACCTAGGCCACTTATGCTCTCAAAATCAATAATCTTAACACCAATACCATAAATAACATTATTCCCTTCATTTGTATATAAGGTAGATGTATGCTTAAAATTTCACTTTCAACTCTGCCCAAATAAAATAAAAAAACACTAGGGAAAATAGGGAATATAGTAAAGGTTTCCTGACAATGAATTACATCTTTGCAATTGCAAGCACCAGTAAACCAATTACAGAACTTACACCATTTCACTCACAAAACTCAAGATATAAGACACTTCTAGATATTAACAATGTATATGATGAATGATCCATTACAAAAGTAATGAAAAGCAATCCATTATCACAATGAAAGTAACAGAATGAAATAATTCAATTATGATAAAAATGAAGGAAGAAAATAGATCTCGAAATAAAGAAAGAAAGGAAATCACAAAGAAAAAAAACACAATACAGAAATCGAAGGAAGAAAAAAAAGAAATGGATTAGAATTATTGAGAGGAAGAAAGAGGATTAAGACCTATAAAACAAAATGCTTAGAAAGAAATTGAAGAAGATCGAAAATCAAAGAGAAAATAAAATCAAAGAAGAAAATCAGAGAATTAAAGAAAAAAAGAGCACTAGAAAGACATTTGCCTCGAGGGAGAGAAAATCATCAAATATCAACTGAAAAAGGATGAAACCCTAGAATTTGAAGAAAAACTGATTAATTGAGCGAAAATAATCAAATATCATCTGAAAAGGGGATGAAACCCTAGAACTTGAAAAAAAAACTGATCAATTAAGCAAAATTCATCAAATATCAAACATCAAAATGAATAACAGATCAATTGAAAGAAAGCATCATATATTGAAGAGAATCATCATCAAGAAATCAAGAAATTGAGAATCAAAGTAACAAAATTGAATTAAGAAGAGAACTAAAATAAACAAAATTGAGATCAACAAAATACCTTGAAACTTGAAGAATATCATGATAAAATTGAAATCTATAGCGAAATCCATAACAAATTGAATATTCATAAAAGGAAAAAAACTGAAAAATCATTGAAGATTGAGGAGAGAAGAAGAAAATGCAAACAGAAGAAAAGAAACGGACCAAAAAAAAAGAAAAAAAAAGTCGATGGAGAGGCTAACTATGCTTTGATACCATAATAAAGTTTCAATTTCATAAAAACACTCTCAAATTTTTTAGTCACACAAAAAGGCTATTTATAGTCACAATGATTACAAAAATACTAAACTACACATACAACTATTAATTTCTTATTGAACTACCCTAATACTCTAATAAGCATAAATAGCCCACTAAATTTTACCACGTTCTAAGAGATATTATATTTTTTAAAAAATAATTCTCAATATAACCATTTTAGTTATAAATAAAATATAAACAGTTTATAAATATGTTATAAACATATCTTAAACAATCTATAAACAAAATGAATATGACATTCTTAAAAGTTAAAAATTAAAATATAACCCGTTTTAAGAATTCAAAATACAATGGGGCTAAAAGTTATTTTAAGACTTAAGAATTAGGCTTTTTTTTTTTTTTTTTGATATCATTGCACTATATTTGGGTCAAAAAACTTTGGAAAAGTAAGTAAATAGCATATTTTTGAAGTTTGATTTAGTAAATAGCACAAACTTTGAAAATGTAGCAAATATCACATTTTTTTTTATTTTTACTTTTCTACCTCTCCTTTATTTTATTTCTTTTAAATGAAATAAAAATATTACAGATTCTGACTACCGGCCAAAGGTGGTCCAACGACCGACCGTTGAAAGTTTTTGCCAAATTCTGGCGATCAGCCAGCGGTGATCCAACGGAAGGTCAATTGAAAAAATGTGGAGGTTTGACGGAGTATGGCATATATATAATTTCATAAACTAATATGACATAATTTGACTTGTGGTACAATGAAAAAATGTGTTTTATCACTTCTAAAAATCTTGGGTTCGAGTCATAACCATAATAAAATTATATTTTTCTCTCGTATATGGGCCATATACCAAGGCATATAAGCTAGTGTGTATGAGCCATATACCTTGGTATATGAGCCAAGCCGAGCCAAGCCATATACCTAGTTCAGCCTCTGTGGTCATCCAGCCTGGGTCAGGCGAAAGTCCGTTAGCTATCAAACAGTTGACTTAAGAAATTAATATTTTTGAATTTTTTTTTTGAAATGAGGGCATTTTGGGAATTTAAATTTATATTTTTGGAAATGGTTGAAAGTTCCTTCCAAATTTTGGCGATCAACCGGCGGTGATCCAGCGAAAGGTCAGTTGAAAAAATGTGGAGATTTGACAGAGTAGGGCATATATATAATTTCATATACTAATATGACATAATTTGACATGTAGTACAGTGAAAAAATGTGTTTTATCACTTTTAAAGATCTTGGGTCTGAATCATAGCCATAATAATATTATAATTTTCTCTGCTATATGGGCCATATATCAAGGCATATGAGTCCGTGTGTATGAGCCATTTACCTTGATATATGAGCCGAGCTGAACCATATACCTAGTTCAGCCTCCGCGGTCATCCAGCGTGGGTTAGGCGGAAGTCCATCGGTTGTCAAACAGTTGACCTAAGAAATTAATTTTTTTTTTTGAAATGAGAGCATTTTTGGAATTTAAATTTATATTTTTGGAAATGGTTGAAAGTTCCTGCCAAATTCTGGCGACCAATCAGCGGTGATCCAGTAGGAGGTCAGTTGAAGAAATGTAGAGGTTAGACGGAGTAGGGCATATATAAAATTTCATGTACTTATATGACATAATTTGACTTGTAGTACAGCAAAAAAATGTGTTTTATCACTTCTAAATATCTTGGGTTTGAATTATAACCACAATAAAATTATACTACCTCTGTTTTCAAACAATTGAGACTTCACACTATTCACCCTTCTTTTTCTACATAATTTTCTTTCAATTCTACCTTAACAACTCATATCCACTTAATTTAAAAAGTGAACCCCACATATTTTTTCACCACTAACCCACATCAAATCAATATAAAAAGTAGACCCCACATGCACTAAAATCCAAATATCTCCTACTAAAAGACAAAACTCAAAATTGTCTAAATACACACAAAAATACTAAAAGTCTCTACATTTTGCAGACTACCCTTCAGATACAAGTCTCAATCTTTTGAAAACGGAGATAGTATTTATCTTTGCTATATAGGCCATATACCAAGGCATAAGGCCATATACCAAGGCATATAAGCCCGTGTGTATAAGCCATATACCTTGGTACATGAGCCGAGCCGAGCCATATACCTAGTTCAGCTTCCACGCTCATTTAGCGTGGGTCAAGCATATGTTCGTCAGCTATAAAACAGTTGACCTAAGAAATTAATATTATTTTGAAGTTTTTTTTTCCTGAAATGAGAGCATTTTTTAAATTTAAATTTATATTTTTGGAAATGTGCTATTTACTACATTTTGAAAATTTAGTGATATTTAATACCTATTAGTTTTCAAAATGTACTAATTACTTTTAGGCCTCAAAATTTTTTAAGTATAATCCAGATAGAACAATACAATGAAGTTTAGCCTAATATGCACTCTCTATAATATTATTTTAACATAGATAATTTCATTCATAAGATTTCTTAATTGTATCACATTTAGGTCTTAGCATATTATATATATATAATTTTCAAAGAATTTTTGTGGAATGAAATCATGAAACGGTTAATCATGCAACAATAAGTGGTAGGTTCCTTTCAAAAATTAAAATAGAAGCTTAATCATTTTAAATTGTGGAAATGGAAATGTGGTCCTAAATTTCCAACTATTGAATTAATCTTTATGATTATAAAATTAAATGGATTTATTTAGTATAATATATAGTAGAATAGTCTTAGAATAAAAAAAAGAAATTATAAATCCAATCCGTGTGTTGGAATTTTATTTGAGGAGAAAAGGAACTATGTGTTCTTTAGTCTTTTCAAAGAGCTGGACGGAGAAAAGGAACTATGTGTTCTTTAGTCTTTTCAAAGAGCTGGACACCAAATGTCATTTAGCACGTTTATGAAAACGACTAGCTGACCTAGCTAATGGAAAAAAAGAGAGGGGGGGGGGGGGAATTGGATTAGGAAGATTGTTTCTTTAGTGTGGTATATCCAATATTTGAATTTGAATTAGTCAGTATTTGGTGTTCAGAAATCGAGTGGAATTAAAAAAAAAATGCACATTTAACTTACGAAATCAGTTGAATCAAACATTTTTAGATAAACGAAAATATGTGAATTAAAAATTATAAATATCAAATAATATTGCCATGTAACAAATTCGAAGAACAAACTAATTTCTTGCTATCATGAGGAGATAGAGATGTTATTAAAATTCGAAACTTATTATTATTATTATTTTTTAACCAAAGTCATTCTTTCATTAAAGAAATTAAGAGCTATACAATAGGTTCATTTGTGCATATAACTTCACTTTGAAGTGCTACAAAATTTTAATTTAAAAGAAACTTTCAAAGTGAAGGTTTATTATGTTTGGTCTAATCTCCCCCTTATCTTGACTCGAAAATGCAGTTCAATTATGGGCTTATAGACCTTGGGAATGGTGGGACAACTTCAATGTGGACTCTTTTTCATTCTCTTTCCCTTGTCAAATTCTCACACTCGCACATTAATAAAGAAAATAACTTCTTGGCAGACGCACTCGCAAATAAAGGAGTGGACTCTGCATATTCGTTTTTAGTGTGGCTATACTCTGGGCCTTCTCTTGATCTCTCCTCTCAGATATCCTTTGATCTAGATCTACTTTTTTTTAAGCCTAAGAGAGTAGTCTAGTGGTAAGGCACATTTTTTCTAAAACCTGAGGTTTCGGGTTCGAGACTTATCAATTCCCTTTTCCAAATCCCCAACATAGAGTAGAGCATCTATATAAAAAAAAAAATCTACTTTCTTTGATTTTCCTATGTTTATGTTTCGAAAAATACTTGCCTAGTTACATAGACTGGGTTTATGAGATGACCGTATAGATTAAGCCAATCAAAAAAAAAAATTTTCCCTTTCTTTTCCATCAATGAAAATCATTAATGCTCTCATTAATTACATTTAAAATTTATTTACTAACATTCTCATAGGTCATAATTATTTTGGGGGTGCCTTATGGCTCGGGAATACAACACCTGAGTATTTATGTAATACAACATAATATAGAGGTTTGGTACAGCTGATCTAAAAATAATACTCATGTGAAAACTTTTTATTTCAAAAAAAATTAAAAACAAAACAGAGGAGTTGAATATTCAACTCAAACTATGGGAATTTATTTTGGTGTTTTGTCTCCTTTATTGGAGCTTTTTTAATATTATTATGTTTATACGTTCTTATATAATTTTATTAGTTTGAGATACAAAATGGATTAATGATCTATTTTATTTGAAAATCTTAGATATTTAAATATAGATAATGATGTTTTATCGATGGAGCCTGGCAGTTCAGCCTGTTCCTCCATCAATATGTGAATATTTCAATATTTTTGCAAGTTTTAGTTGTTACAAGTTTTTCAAATGACCTAATGTTCAGGAACACTATTGCATAAAATTGACTTCGTTGTCCTATTCAAATGACCAATTTTTTTCCCTGAAGATTAATCTCTTCTACCAAAATATAAAGATAATCTTCAAACAAGAAATTTCAGTTATCTATTTTTTTAATTTCTTATTTCTCTCATGAGATTATATCGATGTATTTCGATTATTTCATCTATTAATGGAATTTACATTTCATTTTCCAAAAAAAAAAAAAAATTTACAAATTCTATTATTTAAATAGTTTATAAGTATATGAAAAAGTTAATTTCAGAAAAATATTATTTAAATTTTCGTTTTTAGAATAAAAGTATTATTTAAATATTAGGATATTGATAGTTGTGTATTAAGAATGCGGTTTCTAATTTTACAAGAAATTAGAAAACCTGAAAAAAAAAAAAAAATTAAACGCGGAAACTAAAATTTTCGATAATTGGCATGGTAATTCTAGATTCCAGAATTATGAAGTAAAATTTTTAACTATGTGACAAAAATAAGCACATGCATGTGTGAAAAATAGGCTGTATATCCAAATTGAATTTTTAAAATTTAATACCTATTAACGTAATTTAAGAAGGCAGTGCTAATTACGTAAAGTTTCAACGTATACCATTTATTTAGTATAATGTTATTAATTTTTCACAGATTTTTTTTGACAATTTCACAATTAGAAGTTGAGTTCTAAAAATATCCCAAATTTGTAATCGGATACAACATTACACACTGATAACTAAACTATATTATCAAGCCCTAAAATTTAATCCAAGGGGTTGGCCTGGTGGTGAGGTAAGTCACCAAAGACCAAAAGGTTTCAAACCTTAGGGGTAACTAAAGATAAAAAAAAAAAAAATCAAGCCCTAAAATTTATTAAATTAGTAGTATATATTACAGCACACTTGATGTCATATACTAGCTTAAAACGATGAAACAGAAGGCGATCGCAGCTGTGCCTCTGCTACTTGTTTATGAGCAAGAATCAGAGTTACTTCATCAGTGGAAGAAGCTGGCTTTGGCGGCGATCTTGGTGTTCCTCCATAATTATTATGAGCTGTTACCATGTATACTTGCTTATTGCATGAAGTATCACTTCCTTCATTACATGAAGAATTAATAGTCCCAAGCTCACCTTCTCGCGGAGAGAGTTTTGGAGGTGGCGGAGACACTTTTCGTGGTGGTTTTCCATAACCATCTTCAACAGTCGTCACCATATCTATGAACTTATCATTGCTTGGAGAAGCAACAGTCCGGAGCTGGCCTTCTGGCGAAGAGGGTTTCGGAGGTGGCGGAGGTGAGGGAGGAACGTGGCTACCGCCATAATTGCTAGTTATTTGGTGGTGCGGTGGTGATGATTTCGGAGCTGGTGGTGATGAAGCCCGTTCATTTTTATTATAATCGGTGGGTAGCTCTTGGGATTTTGGTAATCTTAGAATTCTCACGTAAGCAGCTAATATTGTTGCTTTGAGAAGATTGCAATCTGGATTACATTAAAAAATAATAATAATAATAAGAAAACAACATTCATCTCATAGTTTAGTTCTAGTTAAATTAGAATAATTTGATTTTTCTAAGGAAAGATAGGTATTGTAGATATATATATATACCTGGTAGCGGCCGCGATTTTGGTGTTACTTCATAATTATTATTATGAGCTGTTACCATGTATTCTTGCTTATTGCATGAAGTATTACTTCCTTCATTACATGAAGAATTAATAGTCCCAAGCTCACCTTTTCCCGGCCAGAGTTTTGGAGGTGGCGGAGACACTGTGTGTGCTTTTCCATAACCATCTTCAGCAGTCGTCACCATATCTATGAACTTATCATTGCTTGGAGAAGCAACAGTCCGGAGCTGGCCTTCTGGCGAAGAGGGTTTCGGAGGTGGCGGAGGTGAGGGAGGAACGCGGCTGCCGCCATAATTGGTAGTTATTGGGTGGTGGGGTGTTGAGGGTTTCGGAGGTGGCGGATGTGAGGGAGGAACGTGGCTGCCGCCATAATTGGTAGTTATTGGGTGGTGGGGTGTTGAGGGTATCGGAGGTGGCGGAGGTGAGGGAGGAACGTGGTTGCCGCCATAATTGGTAGTTATTGGGTGGTGGGGTGGTGATGATTTCGGAGGTGATGGTGGCGAAGCATTTACTTTTTGATAATCAGTGGGTAGCTCTTGGGATTTTGGAAATCTTAGACTTCTCACGTAAGCAGCTAATATTGTTGCTTTGAGAAGATTGCAATCTGGATTACATTAAAAAAAAAAACAACATTAATCTCATAGTTTAGTTCTACTCAAATTAGAATAATTTGATTTATCTAAGGAAAGATAGGTATTGTAGATATATATATATATATATATATACCTGGTAAAGGCCTTGCTTGAGCAGAAGTGTTTAGAAATGCAAAAATAATAGCAAAGGAGGACGCAATAAGGAAGAGAGAAGAACTCATCATCTTTGTTTGGATGAATAGTTAATTAATTAATGTTGCTTCACATTTATGATAGTAAAGCATTTGGTGGTGATCCTCTATTTATAGCCAAATTTAGTTATGCCCAAATTGCTCTTCAATAGGAAAAGTTATTCCACTTGCTAGCACAGACGGACCAAACTTTGACCATAAAAAAATAAAATTGAATTTAAAGATTAATTTGAGGGTGACTTCCAATTTGATGCTTTGGACTTCCTCATATAAATCTTTTTAAATTCAAAAGAATTTAACACATTGGACATTTCTACACGTGAGACGTGTAGAAATGCCCGTGTTAGACTAATGCTATTTCTCTAGTAGTGAGACTATGAGAAAAACATGATTTTGAATTTTTTTTTATGTTTTTTTTTATTCACACGGTAGATTGTGTACACTAAGTCTCGAGATTAATTTTAATGGGTTGTCGTTCGCATAAATTGACTTTGTATTATAAATTTCATATGACTATAAATTTAACGGTATCAATTATTTTATATTTAATTTACAATATATAATTAAATTCTACGAACTGTAAGCCACTAAAATTAATATAGAACTCAGTATAAATAATTTACCTAAAAAAAAAAAAAATCATTCGCGAGACAAATAGCATTAGTCTAACACATTATAAGCCACACAATACTCGTGAGATATTGGTGATTCTCTCACGTGATAGGCCCTCAACCCCGGACTTCCTCCTATTTGAATTTTAGCCCCTTTATTTTTTTTTTTTCCTATTTTCGGCTATTAATTAGAAAAGGTTAGCTTTATATGTCATCTAAATGCTATTTTTGTAGTTTAAGGGAAAATAGTTTTTAAGCTAATTTTTAATAATTTAACTAATTTGTTACAAAATGCTAACTGATCCTTCAATTTTTAGTGCTTTATAAATAGTTTTTATAAACACTTAAGAGTTATTCTAACAAGCACAACTCAAATAGCTAATTTTGTCAAACAAACCCTTAAACCAACAAATATAAAGTGTCTTATGAATTTAAGATGCATTTTTAAGAAAACATTTGTTCATACGTTTGTAGTTAATAAGAACATTTGTTCATACGTTTGTAGTTAATAAGACTTTACTTAAAAAAGAGTTGCAATCATCTAGCAAATTAGTAAGTAATTAACGGATGTATCATGACTTGAAAAATTGGGATCGCCATTAGCATGCAAGCTGATCAAGATATCTGACTAGACTATCCTTAAAATTTATTTAAAAATATGCTAAATATCGTAAAATATCACTATTTAATTTTTTTTTAAAAATATAACCCCAAATGTAAAATTTTTATACAAGCCAAAATCAATTTAGAAATAAAATAACTAAGACTGTACAAATGAACTATACTAACCCAATTGGAGCTTGGCTCAGAAAAAAAAAAAAGAAAACTGAGTGGTGCTTAGCAGAAATATCGGAATATACAAAAAATCTACAAAGATATAAATAATTAAATTACTCAATAAATTTCATATTTGGCGGAAAATATCTAACAAAACATATAGATCCAAGATCTTGATAAACATGATGTCACCTTTATTGCTTCATTTGCATATTATAAGCAGAATTTTCTTTTTCTTTTCATGCATAAAATGAAAAAAGATCACTGTTGGTTGATCCCGATATATGTCATACCTAGGGCTGAGAAAAAGCGGTTCGAAATCAGTTTTAACCGAATTTTACATGTAAAAAAAATTCGGTTTATATCATTTGACGAACCGAAAATTTGGTTTATCAATTTTGACGAACCAAAAATCGAACCGAAAATTTGGTTAACCAATTATTCGGTTCGGTTCGGTTCCAATTCGGTTTTACTCACCCCTAATCATACCCATATCAAACCATACATTTCATATATCACCAATACCAATAATCATTCAAGCATACATACTCATTGTTTTCTAACTCTAAGCATACAAAAAGTTTGATTAACAAATTTATTAATAATTTTGCAGAAAATCAGTTACATTTTCATGTTGACTAAAACAAATTATTTAATAATAAATAATAAAAATTATTTAATAAATGAAAAATATTTTAAAAAAATAGGTGTGCATACGTCTATTAGCTTTTCCAATACCAATATGTATTATTTTTATCCACTTGACACATTAGAAAAATTAAAAAAAAAAATTTTAAAGAATTTTTATAATGCTTATGTGCATTTAGAATGTGAAATTGACACGAACTTAACATTATCTAGTTCACCCTCTATTTTTAAAAGATATTTTAAACAATATCTATATTTATGATAGATTGTAATTAGTTTCACAATAAATTATAATTCTAAAAAAATTTAAAAAAATAAAATAAAATTGTTGCATTGAAGATAAATTTTTAAAATTGAATGTGTGCAAATAAACATTCATCCATTTCACATAAAAATTTGTATTTAACTAAAATAAAATTCTTTAAAAAACTTTCCGAATTATAATAATAAGAAACTGATAGCCTTTAATTTATACTATATATACATAATATAATTATATGAAAATACAAAAACTTCCAAAAAAAAAGGTAACCGTTTCATTATTATAAAATACATAGAAAACATAACCTTTCAAAAATTTGAAAAAAAAAGGGAAATTCTTTCATTATTATAAAATACATAAAAAAATCACATGTATTTGTTTTATATATACATATATACAAAATGTAACACATTCTTCCCACTTTTGACGAACAATTTTATTAATAATTTTGCAGAAATCAGTTACATATTTATGTTGACCAAATCAAATAATTTAATGATAAATAATAGAAATTATTTAATAAATGACAAAAAAAATTTTAAAAAAATAAGTGTATAAGCATCTCAAATGTATTGCTTTTATCCACTTAACACATCAGAAAAATAAAGAAATTTTTTTAAAAAAATCTCTACAATGTTGAAGTGCATGTAAAACTGACTTGAACTTGACATTATCAAATTCACCCTCTATTTCTAAAAGGTGTTCAATGTCTACATTTATATGAAATTTTTGAGTTAATTATTTTTAACGACTAATACAATACAACTCATTATTACCTTATTGGTGAGTTGGGATCAAACCCATCACATTTCATACATTTAAAGGTTGCCTCAAACTTTTCTATTTTGCATTTACATACATTGCATCTAAGATAAGTTATGTCTTTAGGGTTTAGTACATCAAACACAATACCAATAATTCAAGAAGTCCATCCCTATTAAATTAAACATTTGTTTGTTATTAATTTTTCAACCAAAATTTTAAATGCTAATATTAATTTTTAAAAATTAATTTTAAATGCTATTATTAATTTTCTATTGAAAATTTAAAATGCTAATATTAATTATTTTACCTCTTTTGTATTTTGCAAATACTCAATATTCTTGACTTTTACAATGACAAAGTACATGTCACCAAAAACCGTGACGCTAAATTGAGCTGAAATTTGACTAATAATTTCTTTGTCACAGTTCGAACGGCTATTAACCTATATTTAACATGTGAAACTTTAGAAAAAAATATTATAATTATTTGAAATTTAAATAATTTTTTAAATAATTGAGAAGTTTTCTCATTTTGTTTTGAAATCAACGACTTACAGCAAATCATAATTAATCCATAGCTTGGAGACATTCTATGTGTTTCGCACGTTAATCCACTCTATATAAACGCATTAGGGATACTCAAAATATCTATTAAAAGTGAAACTTGTATGTAATATTATAATATGTATACCTCCAAATTTCATGCCAAGTACCAATTGCATGACAACAACAATAGACTCAGTAGGGCACTTCAAGTAAGGTAAAATTTGATTGATAAATTCTCCCCAAAAAGTCACTGTTATTCGATTCATCCTGCGTATATTGATTCATAAAATTATTTATTAAAATAATAATAAATGTAATATGAGTCGTTGTTTTATAAAAAATAAATATTTGATAATTACTTATGATATTGTAGCTCAACATCCATAAATTTTGTTGTTTTGTCTGCTAGATCATTTTGCTTAGGATCACCTATATAGAAATAATTAAATGAAAAAAAAATAAAATTATAGCAAATTACTAAATAATTTGTGTCGTCAAAGTTGTAGATATTTACGAGTGTTTCAAACGGACGAAAGTTGAAAATATCACATTGAACATTAATATTGTTCATGGGCTCAACTACATATTTGATTGTCTATACCAACTTGAATTTGTAGTTAGTTGGCTTTAAAGTCACCGTTTTTACATGAATACTAAATATTCTCATCAGATAATACCCAAGCTCTTTTATTTTTTTTTCAAATTTAGCAGTTACATACTTTGACATAGAAATTTGAATGCGACCATCATGAAATTTAAACATGAATATAAAAGCAATAATTTATTTAAAAACTTGTTGTGCAAAATCCCTTGTTTTGAATATTTTGACAAAAACTAACTTGAATTGTGATATACTAATGTGTTATCAAGTGTTTAGATGCAGTACTAGCAAGCATTAAATCAAATAATTGAAGATGACCAAGTTAATTAAGCTTGCAAAAATATGAAGACTCTGTTTCTGTGATTGTGTCGCGCTTGCGTTAGTAACAACTGGGTGTAAGTGTCGCGCTCACGACAAGTAAACGAAAGCAAGTTAACATCTTGTGTTTTCAACGCACTTGCGACCTAAACAACATCTGTTTGCCTCGCGTTCGCAACAAGCCATTTTATGTTTTTTGTGCGCTCGCGAAACATGTTGTGCTCGCGTTTATGAGTATAGAAATGAGTTCCAGGAGATTTATGGATTTTCAACGCGCGTGTGACCACAACAGCATCCGTTATGCTCGCACTCACGACCTTGTACCAAAAGCTATTTGTGTTTTTTGCACGCTCATGAAGATTACAGAGTGGCTCACAACGATCACACCAGATGACCGTTAGAAGTCTGAAAATTGTGACCATCGCGCACGCGATGTCCTCGCGCTCACGACCTTACTAAAAATTCAACTCAAATGGCTAGTGCATTAAATGCTGCTATAATTTTTACAGATATCCGTTGTGGTCCGTTATGAATTTTGTAAGGAGTTGCGCTAGCGACCCTTTTGCAAAAAAACAAAGACTTTTGTTTTCAAGCTCAAATGGCTAGAATTTTAAGTGAGGGTATAAATACCCCTTCAAACAGCCATTAAGAGGTTACACTCAACAACTGCAATCAATTTTCAACAACCTCTTATACTTCAACTTTAATACTTTCAATTTCATTTATATTTTGTAAAAGTGTTTGTTGGGTGAGCATTAAATCCAATTCTTTTAGTTGTGAGTGTTAGTTCTAGTGTGAGCTTTAAACACTAAGTGTTATTATAAGTTTTGGGTCAATAAACCCTAAGTTTGAGGTAAACTTGTAAAACCTCATTGTAATCCATTGTATTTAGTGGAACCTAATTCCTTTCTAAGATTGGAGAAGTGGACGTAGGCTTAAGATTATAACCGAACCACTATAAATCTTCATTGTCTACATTGTTACTAACACCATCTTCTGCATCAAAGTTTTTATAAGTTAACAAATTCACCCCCCCTCTTTGTTGCCACAAGGGCCTACAATTGATATCAGAGTTTGACTCTTTTCTACAAGCTTAACTATAAAAAAAGGGTCTCATGGCAACGTTTCGAGCAGGGAATCAATATTCTCTTAGACCATTCTTCAACGAAACTAACTTTCCTTTTTGGAGAGCTAAGATGGAGTGGTTTCTAGAAGGACAAGGTCTTTGGGATTATGTTCTTAAAGAGTTAAAATTTGACACAAAGTTAGATAATGAAAGATTTCAAGTTCCACTACCAAAGGATGAATGGATGGAAAAATTTCATTCGGATTATAGGAGAAATTGCCAATGCATGAGTCATGTTATGCAAAGTGTCTCAGAATAAGAAGGTGCAAGAATTCTCCATTGTACTTCTCCATATCAAATGTGGAAAATATTATAGAACTATCACGAAGGTACAGAGCAAGTTAAGGAAGAAAAGCAATATGCCGCCATATTTGAATATGAGATGTTCAAGAGATTACCGGAATACAACATAACTACATTGTCAAATAGACACCTTACATTGGTGTCTAACTTGAGAAAACTAGGAGTTCAAAAATCACAAGGAGAAGTGAATGATAAACTCCTAAGAGCTCTACCGGAATCCCGGGATGCAATGGCTATATCTGTAACACCCCAAATCGCCTTACGTATAAGACAAGCTCAGATGTCACAAAACCGCTAAACTCTTATTTTAACATTTATATATTACATAATATCACATCATAATATTACAGACAAGATAAACTTGTCCGATACAAAAGCTAACTGTCTTAATTTACATAATAGTTACTTATTATTATGACAAAACTACTGTTTATATAAACATATACATCTACTACATTAAACAAAAGGTTGCTCCACAAAGTATATCTTCTGGGATCTGACCGGCAATTACTGTTTCACCGAACCATCTAAAATGCGGACCTGCGAGTTACAGAAATAACTCACTAAGCAACTCCATGCTCAATGGGTACAGATATATAATTTTTGCAAGTAAAATAAAGCAATAATACTTAAAAGCAATTGACGAATTCATTTCATACAAGCATATTTATAACAAATTTTAAATCAGGAAATCAACTTCATAAAATCATAAATTCGATTTCAAATAAATATTTAAAACATTCCAAATTATAACTTGCTCTATAGGTATTATCGAATTTCAAGAATATGACTAAGGGTCTCAATTGGTCATAGATCGTGGTCGTAACCATAACTATGCCAGTTAGTCAATATTTTCTCAGGTGGGTCATAGATCGTGGTCGTAGCCATAACTATGCCCATTTATCAATAATTTCTCATGTGGGTCATAGATCGTGGTCGCAGCCATAACTATGCCCGTTTCATCATTTTCATACACTGCACATAATTTCCTCAACCATATGTCATGACATATCCTTATCTCTAGGTTTCCTTAGACCAAATAGAACATTAAACCATTTTCATTTCTCAATAGCAATCATTCCATAATTTCAGTCTCATAGAATTCAAATATTCACTTCTAGTAGACATAATAAAGATTCTTATGCTTTTCATAAAATCAACGAATTACTTGGAAATCAACTTAAATCACTTTTAAATTAAATTTCCATTCCACCATGCCAACAGCATCGCACCTGCGATTACCGCGTTGATATTAAAAATTAACAAACAATTATAAACGACTCGAACACACGTTCGAGTTCCCAGCAAAATATTTATTCAAAGCAGTAAAAATATTAAATACTTAAAATAAAATTCAGTTTGAATACTATAAAAATAGTACCAAACCTATTGGAGCCCGCAGATAAAGTCCTACGCGTTAATTTCCTCGCATTCTATCTTTATAATTCCTCTCGGACTGTCCTCTGTCCTTTCACTAATCACAATAGAATGATTTCAAAATCAATACTGCTGTTGTGTAATTATATATATCATATTCACTTTTGATTTGTTTTTAAATGTAATATCTTGAAGTCCTTAATTAATTTCTTTCACTGTCCATTCAATTTTTATCTTTAAACTAATATCAATTTAATAGTGTTGTTAAGCAACATTAAATCCCATTAATCTGTTTTTAAATATTTTCCTGAACCAATTCTAAGTTCATTTATTATTCATTACCATTATTTATTTTTAATTGCATTTATACATTAATTTCCAAATTAATCCCATTTAATTAATTATATATCAATAATTTAAATTCTAATAATTAAGTTTGCGAACTTTATATTTCTAATAATTCAGGTCCTCGAATTACAAAACCGATTTCAAAATCGAACTCAGTGCGTCGAAACGATGCGATATATGGTCTGTCGAAAAAATCGTCGGAGGTGGAATATTCCGGTCACCGGAGGAATATTCCGGTCGCAGGAGTTCTGTCGGGCAGCCGCCGGAAAACGGCCGAAAATCTGCAAAACAAGCTGGAATTCGACACAAAATACATTTTCAGAATCCTCTCATTTCAAGCATCTCAAATATGTAATCAAATCTAACGGAATCTTGACCGTTTAGCCGGAATTCAAGAAAATCCGAACAGTTTCGCCGGAAAACACAACCGAAGATTTCGGTGACCAATCAACAATATTTTTACATCAAATGGAAGCTCAAGAAGCAAGGATTCCGAAACTACCTTCAAATTTGATGGACAACGCCAGATACCGTCGAAATCAGCGTTGGAAGTTTGTTCTTGAAATTTGTTCCGGCCACATATCGGAAGAAATGACCCCACTATTGGAAAGTTCGTGTCGTAGGGAGTCCGAATTAGCCCTCGCTTTTGCCGTCCGCCCACCGGGGTGGCCGGAATCCTTGTCGGCAGTTCCTTTCTCTCTCTCTCATCGCGATTCTCTCTCTCTACCTCTATCTGTCTTTGATCGACCGGAAGAAAGTATAAAAAGGAAAGATAGGAAAGAAGGTGGCGGTGGTTATGGTGATGGTGGCGGCGGCGGTTCACCCTTACCGCTGCTGGTGGTCTGGTTCGTCGGTAGGTAGGCGTGAAAAATGAAGAAGATGAGGGAAGAAGAGGAGAACCGATTTCGGAATCTCTCTTTTTTTTTTGTTTTTTTTATAATAATAATAATATTTATAATAATCATATAACGACAATTTCATAAAAAATAATAATAGTATCGTTATTAGAATGTCAAAATTAACTCCGCCTATGTGAGTAGCGTAGCCGGTCCCAAGCCCGGATAAAGGAGAAGGGTTACGGTAGATTGGCGGCCAGTGTAAAATTTAGCCATTCTTTATATGGATCCTCAAACCAATCTTAATACTGTTGGGACGTGCTCTCCTAAGCACGCGCTACATCGGTACCCGGGTGTAGTGTTAAATGTGCAAGGGGTTCCACCACATCGCCGCCTGGGTGTGGTGGAGTATAAGCAAGGGTTCCCATGCCACGGACGGGTATGGGTAAAGAAGCTAGTCCCACCACATCAGCACCCAGATGTGGTGCCAAACAGGAAAGGGCTACCGCATCATGGACGGATGCGGCTAAAGAAGCTAGTCCAAGGGAGACGCTTAAGGGTAGGGAGTTGGAACATTGGTTCACTGACAGGGAAGTCCATAGAGCTTGTTGATACTCTGAAAAGAAGGAATGTAGATATAGTTTGTTTACAAGAAACTAAGTGGAAGGGTAATAAAGCTCAAGAAATTGGTAATTCAGGGTATAAGTTATGGTATTGTGGGTTGGAAACTAACAAGAACGGAGTAGGCATTATTGTGGAGCCTAAGCTTAAAGACAAGGTGGTGGCAGTGAAGAGATTGGGAGATAGAATTATCTCTATTAGACTTGTGCTGGGAGATATTAATGTCATAAGTGCTTATGCACCTCAAGTGGGTCTGAGTGGAGCTACCAAGGATAAGTTCTGGGAGGAGATGGATGAGCTAATGTAAGGAATCCCCGATGATCAACAAATTTTCATTGGAGGAGACTTAAATGGGCATGTTGGTAAAGATAGAAATGGCTATGATAGTGTTCATGGTGGTTATGGTTTTGGGACTAGGAATGAAGAGGGAAAGAGCATTCTGGAATTTGCAATTGCTTATGATCTTGTGCTGGCAAACACGTGTTTTGAAAAGAGGAGGTCACACTTGATCACTTTCAAGAGTGGACAAACCCAAAGCCAGATAGACTATATACTTACTCGCAGGAG
>CATIWJ010429098.1:0-30879 GCA_949640765.1 Croton laevigatus | reverse complement strand
TGTGTGTGTGTGTGTGTGTGTGTGTGTGTGTGTGTGTGTGTGTGTGTGTGTGTGTGTGAAGAAACCTATTTTCATGCAAAAGGCAAGAAACCTATTTTCATGCAAAAGGCACTCATCTCGAACCAAAATGGATTCAAATATTAAGTTTTCAGATGTGAGGTAAAAATAACGAAGAAAAAGAAAATATTTTAAAAAAAATAGAGTCGGATTATGAAGAGAAAAATAATATAAAGCATGCAAGTAAATAATCACAAGTAAACAAATAAATAATCACAAGGAAAAATGTGAGGGAAAAAATAATTTCATATCTCAGATATGGGATGGCTCAATGCGAATTGAATGCTACCTTAACATAAGTTCCACATCTAGATTTTACTGAAATCAATTAAAAAATCCAAAACAAGACCAAATGACAATGTCTGAAACTATATCAAAAGAAGAATTTCCTTCACTAATGAGTTTCTCCTCTTTTGAAAAGAAATTTAGAATTAAAATTAAAGGACGATCGAAAGATTAAATTGAATTATTGAAATTAAACAAACTTGACATTGAAAACGATTAAATTGAATGATCAAAGATTAATTATACAACCTGATGTTTGTAATTCCAGTATCGATTAGAAACATAAATTCAAATCGGGTCATCTGATTCCCGTTGAGCCTTCCTCTTCAGTGACTTGAGCTTTACAATGAGTCAAGGAGGGACGTTGAAAGTGTAGGGGACTAAACCAGGCTGGATTTGTGTCGTCATTTTCGAAGAAATAGGTAGGTGTCGATCGAAGCAACTCCACAATCGAAGCTTCTCTTTGATTGGAAAACTGGAAAGGCGAGTAAAACCTGATAATTGTTGTTCATCATACCATGAGATTGTATTTAATGCGAATTTCAAGATCCATCAGAGACCGACATCAACAACGATTGAAGCTCCTCCACGATCCTAACAAGAGAGAAGGAGAATGGATCAAGTATTACTCTCGTGTGAGATAAACGAATTTGGGAATGGAGAAGAAAGAAACAAATCGTCAGTGAGAATCGAGCTAAATTGAAATAAAGGAAAGAGAGTGGGCTATTATTGTCAAACCGGTCTATTTTTGTCACTAAAACTATAGCCCCGGCTATTCTTGTCACCATAATCATAAGTTAGGCTCTTTTTGTGAAGTAAAGTTAAAATAGAATATTTTTATGATTTTTCCATTTTTCAATGATAATTGCACCTTAATTTTTTTTAGAAGCCTGTCCGATCTTTAAGATTTTATCCCGACTAATCCGAACCTGACGTAATATTTTATTTTTAATGTAACAAAATTCACTCGCTATCGTCATGTATAGAATTATACAGTGGATATTTAAAAAAAAAGATATACATTTTCTTTAATTCAATATAATATAAATTAAGGAAAACAATAAAGAAAGGCACTAAATTAAATTAGAAGTACAATAGGTAGCATACGTTGGTATAGCATAGAAGGATGGCCCTCAAAATAGCACTTTTAGTTTTTTCTTTCCGTCGAAGCAATAGCAATGATGAAAATTCATAATTTCAGGTGAATAAAAAAAAAAGAAAAGGTCAAAGAGGGAAGGCTTCTGTTCTGCTTGTCACTCGGGAACATTTTCAAGATAGTATATAAATTTTGACATGAAATAGAAGCAATGTGGCAAACCTATGGACCCCTTTTATTGCATATAAAACAAGCTGTTCTCTTTTAGTGACACTTCAACTTGGATTTTCCCAAAGGGGTATGGACTATGAAAATTAAGAAAAATTGTCCATTCAGATTTTTCCTCTATTATTATTATTATTATTATTTTAAACAATATATATAATTTGATGGTGGGTTTTAATTATATAGTTTGATTTATTGGAAATCATCATTTCAGGCTTAGAAATTATAGTTTTACATATTTCTGCTCCACCATTTGAATGGTCATACTCTTCATTATTATATATTTCTTGTCCTCCTAATTTTTACTCATTTTGGACTAATAATTATTTCCATAGTATTATAAATTTTCTTTCAATTTCTTATCAGTGTGTGTCAACTGTCAAACTTCTGTTCGATTCTTGTTTTATAAATCTTATGCATTGAATATTAAATTAGTACTGTAATTGATAAGATCCCATAACATATGATATCAATTAGAGCTGCATTCGCACTAACCCTGTCTAAACGTTCCTGAACCCTTACCCTTGCAAGACCTTTTCCTTGTTGCTTAAAAAAGCATTTTTTTTTTTTGTTTAAATTTCAAGTAAAAAGGATCTATTTCAAGTGCTTGAACTCATTCAAGAATTTAAGAGAATTGTAATAAATAGCAATAGTTGACACTTATTTTTAGTTACCATTACTGATTTATAATTTTGCTTGTTATAACTTTGCTTATATACAAATCATACCAATGTAAAGATGTGTAATTAAATGGAAGAATTTAAAAAGAAAAAGAAGTCAAATGTATAACGTAATTGGAATATTGTAATGAAGTGTGACAGAATGCTGCAAGTTGTATGTAATTGTAGCAATGATATCTATTTAGACTTTCCCTTGACAAAGAGAATATATATCGTATATGCATGTCATCATAGACTCCGACTATAATTTTACACGTAGGAAATTTGACTATAAGTTAATGAGGAACAATATTTTTGTAATTTTGGATAAACCAAAAATGCATTTAGTAAAAATTATGCTACCATACAAAGGACTTCTAGATCAAATAGTCAAATGATGCACCTCTCTGAACTCAAATCAAGGGTTCAAATTTAATTTAACCATAAAAAACTTAATTTGCCGATAATAAAAGTTACGCTACATTAGTGTTTGATCAATCATGCTAAGTTTTGATTTCGGCTAAGTGGGTGTATAACATTGCTCGCAAGCCACTTTTAAACATTTTTTAACTTAAAATCCAACAAATTATTCATTTTTTCTACTCATAAGATATTTTTACATAAGTATCAAATTGGTATTTTTTCATAAGTGCTTTTGAAAACCCAAAAGGAAAAAAGCACGATCAATCACAAATACCATAAATATGTTCCGGTTTCTAATATTTTACGTCATAATTCCTTACAAAAGCTCAAGTGTCACTTTGAAACAAATGAATTTTATAAAAAATGTTAAAATTTATTAGTAAGCTACTTTATTATATTTTGAAGACAAAAGATTCTTGGATTTTAAGTTATTTCATAACGTTAAATTCATTTGCAAATAAATTTTAAAATTTGTATTTATTCATTTCAAAGGTGGGAGTAAGAAATTTTGTAAACTCTTTATGAATTTTTAAAACTCTTAACACAACCTACGACACACTCTCTCTCAGATATGATTACTCTTGTTCTCGATTCTTTGTAACATTTGAGTGATTGTGAGATTGAACATTAGTGGGATACCATCCAATTGGATTCCTTTTTGTTTTAAACAAGCTTTAAAATACTCATGTACATAAGTTTTGGTACAACTTACTACTAGTATTATAAGGTACAATGTTAAATAAGAACAATGAATATGGAATGAACTTTTGATTCTTACAAAGTTCAATATTAATTTAGGGGATTATGTACAATTTATCAAGATAAATAAATTGCACAATGTCTCAATATAAAACACAATATAAAAATTGAACCACACGTTCTTATGTAAAATTGTTGTTATTTTTATAGTAGACAGTGGTATGACACCTCTTTCTTAGAATCTGAGGTCTCGGGTTCGAAACTTTTCAATTCCCTTCCCCAAATCCCCAAGTAGAGTAGAATATTTCTATAAAAAAGAATGCATTAGTCATTTTTGGATTGGTGAACTCTTAAATTTCATGAGATTTCATATTATGTAATTTAATGAAAAGAAAAAAAAGGGAATACATATATTTTAGATATATTATGCAAATAAAATTAAATAATCCCATATAACTATAATAAAAAATTTTGGAAAAATTTCACATCCTATTAAGATTTACATTTTATGAAGGGGCAATTAGCAATATTGCATAAAATGACTTTGCTATGTGAAAAAATAGAACAAAACTATTAAAATTGGCAAAATAGCACATTAGAAAAAAGAAGGCTAAAAATGCCAGAAATGCACCTTTCTAATAAAAAATAATTTTTTTTTTTTTTTAAAAGTGAAAAAAATAAAAATTGGACAGCCTCCCCTTCCAGCTTTTTTCGGCAGTAACTTTAAGCCGCCGTCGCTGCTGTCTCCATGTCACCACCACCAACACACACCCCATCGGCAAAAGCTGATGTCATGGTGAGTCCATCGCTGTCAAGGATCATAAAGGAGAGGAGAAGAAGGAAGGGGAGACTCAGAGCAAAGGTTTTGTTGTTTTGAAAAAAACAGAAGAATGTTAACGAAAACGGCTGGGCTTTAAGGATTATAAGGTTTGGTTTGGAAAATATATATATATATATATAGGAGAGGTTCGGTAGGTTTGGTTCAGTTCTCAAACCTCTAGAACCGAATGCCGAACCGAAAATTTCAGTTTTCATATCTTCAAAACTGAAGCCGAACCCAGTAGTTCAGTTCACCGAAAATTTGGTTCGGTTCTTTAATGGGTCAATTTTCGATTTTCGACAAATCTTGCTCACCCCTAACTGCAGCCACTTCCAAATCTATACCAAGTATATGGCTCATATACCGGGTATATGGTTAACCATATCTCATGGCATATGACTCATATACAAGGGTATATGACTTATAAACCAGGTATATGGCTCACCATATCCTAGGTCTGGTCGTCGGACTACTGTTTCTGCCGAAACTTATAAAATTGACTGCCGCCACCGTCGGATTTTCGCTGGAGTAGGAATTTTTTTTTTAATTTTATTTTTTAAAAAAATAAAATTAAAAATATTAAAAGCGGAGTATAAAGTAAAACCCTAAAAACACATGCTAACATTATGCTATTTACTAAATTGAAACTTTGAAACTTGAAAATGGCTATCTATTCCAATTTATTTATTTATTTATTTTTTAAATTGATTTACCTAAAATTATCTTTTTAGTTTTAGAAAAATAATTATACAATAAATTATCTTATATTAATATATGTAATAATAAAAAAAATTACAACATATGTCATTTTCTATATTTTTTGTTTGTATACACTGTTTATTGCTGTTTTTAATTTGTTTATCTGTATATTTTTGTTTATCTTTTGTTTATTTATTGTTTTTAAAGGTTTTCCGACTTCTGTTAACCGGCAGAAAATTCCATAAACTCCATCATCTTCTATTGAAATAAACCTAGCCGCCACAACTTATAAACAGCACCACCAGAGCAACCCAAATTATCATGGCCACCCAAAGGCCAACAAACGATGACCTGCATTGTCGGCTAGCTTCAATCTTCTGGATTAAAAATGAATAATAATAATAAAAAAAAAATTAGCTTGCTATTGAAAAAAAATAACGTTTTCGTTTCAATTATAACGTCGTCAAACTGGTGACGTTGTGATGCTGCTAGTGGTGGCGGACACCGCAAGTGGCGGTGATGGTGGCGATGATTGTAGAAGAAAAAGGTGGCCAAATTTTTTAATAATCACACAGTTGAATTGGTGGACCTTTAGTATTTGGGAACGAGTATTTTAAACTAATAGACACGAAAGCATAAGAAAAACAGTCTATCCCGAAGCCAGCCACTACATATGCGTATACCCACTTACTGAAGAATTTGAAATCAAAATTTAAGAAACAACAAAAAATTAATGGTACAAAACTTCCAAACAGTAACAAATTGCTACACAAAAGACCAATTCGACACAACAATGAAACAGCTGGAAAAGATAGACAAAAACATAACAGCATGGTAGAATTTGAAAAAACGTTTCAGTTAGGTGAGTCGTGATATTTTCAGAATAAGTATTATTAATATTATAGTAAATATTGTTTATTTTTTGATTAAATTACTCTCACGGTAATTTGTATAGCTAGCGAATGAAGAAAAAACAGTTCTATCAATTTTTTTTTTAACATAGTTATAACTCACACACCCGGATGTGGATAGACAATTCGAAATTAATCCTAATCAATCTGTTTGGACTCAAGGGCAAAGGTCTTACTACCTTTACTGGCCTCCAACCACGATGACAGTTTTATCATTGACAAATATTACTCTTATTTTTTAATAATATTTGGTTTACAAGTATTATTTTGGACAAAAGGGATCACCCTAATTAATTTCTTTACCACTTTTGTTATTTCTCCAAAAGAGAAAAAAAATACTTTCTTTCCTAAATATATAACCGATTATACCAGTGTGGCATTATAAAATTTGCTTCTATATATAAGGGAAAAAATGAACATAGTATTCTATAAATATTTTCCTTTTTTTTTTCCCTAATTTTTTCCTTTCTTTCATATTTTTACATCTATGGTCATTACCAATGAAACATCAACGATTGCTTAGTGTATGTAATGACAGCAAAACCTATTCTCTTCTTTACTTTTCTGTTTTTCCCCAAACAATAATAAAATCTCCAGCTGATATTTTCCATTTATAATCATCATCAATCGATAAAAAAAATTATTTAAAATAAAAATTGGTTTGGATTTGAAGTGGATAATTTATTTGTAAATATTTTGATATTAATTTTGTCAATGAAAACCTAAAAGATTAGAAAGTTTACTCTTTTATATATTATGTAAAAATAATTAAATTACTGGTAAAAAAATAATTAAATTAACTTTAGTAGCAGTACAGTCTTTTCCAATTAAACAACATTTTAGGTGGCATTTGGTTTGTGGATTTTCAAAAAATATTAAAGTTGGATTTTAGCGTTTAGTGTAATTTATAGTACAACTTTGCCATATATATATTAAAAAGTTAAATTTCTTTAAAAAAAAGTATATGTTTAAATTTAAAAAAAGAAACTTTTTAACTTAAGGAGTTAGATCAGTTGGCAAGATTGTTTCAGCTTGACCACGATGTCGCATGTTCAATTCGTAAAAATGCAACACTCTAAAGGCCAGAGGCGCCAATTTCTGTTAAACGACTTTAAATTCAGTCATGTCATGAGACACTGGGTGAATACTCCAAAAAATAACATTTCTGCCTATAAAAGAAAAATATTCTAAAAATTCCACCTTTAATTAGATTAATTTCCTGGCTTTTACTTTTAAAAATACACTTCATTATTAAATTAGAGTTTCCGAAATTTCACAAAATTAATTTATATATTAAATATTTGAGAAAAATTCTATTTCACATAATAGTTTATTTTGTCTCATGTTTTAAATAATTATATTATTTTCAAATTATACTTTATGAGCCAATTAGTGTGCGACTTGTTAATCATTCTACTTACTGCAAAAGTTGTAGAATGTAAAGATCTTGAGTTCAATTTTTGCCAACTACATAGTCAACTCCTATTTGGTGCACAGACAATAATATTATCCGGTCCGTTAGTTGACTCCTTTGTACGCAAAAATTATACTTTATGACAATTTTTTTCCTCTCAAAAATAGAATCAAATGATGCTTATTACCCCTTTTACTATAAGGATCACCATCATAAAGATATGCTAATGAACAAGTTGAGAGAAATGCGAAAACAACCAAAAAATAAAATAAAATATATTACTACTATTAAGTAAAGGCATATGTCATATAGTGTGAAGGAATCCATCAATCAGGATACCAATATCGAAACCTTAAACCGTTCTATAAATACGTTATTTTGGAACTAGGCTAAATACCAACTACATATTCTAAAACTGAAAAATTCTTATTTCTTAATAAGTTTCGCCACACTAAAATCCCTTAGAATATATCTACCTCTTTTCTCTACTCTCACCCTACGCTTCTTCTTTCATGGCTTCTTTAGCATTTTCCGCCAACCCGCGATGCGTTTCAGTGTCAAAATTAGTGGTTTCCAGTAAGTGTGAGCGTAAAAGAGGAGGTTTTAATTTAAATAAGTTTATTTTTGCAGCGAAACATGATAATCTTAGAGACTCTACCGTTACAAAAGTTGGTAGCCAATTGCAATCAATAATTCCAACGTCGGGGATAGACGTTGCTCCTGACAGGAATCATGTCGCCTGGACAAGCATCCGGCAAGAGAGATGGGAAGGAGAGCTTGTTGTAGAAGGAGAAATTCCATTATGGCTGGTATGTCCACAGTGCACCTCTCCATATACAAGTTTTCTGGGGAAGTATTTGTTAACAGATTTTTTTTTTCCTTTTTCTTTTTCTTTTTGATTTTTCTCTTTTTTTTTTTAATCCGCAGAATAAAAAATTCACTACTTCTTTAACTCGGAAACCGTTCATATAAATTCTAAATATCGGCAAATTAAAGTTTTTAGTTAAACTATTAAATCAAATCCAATTTCAAGCATCAAGATTCGTACTTCTGCCCTTAAGCCATAGAGATGCATCACAAGATCATTTATTACAAATTCTAAATATTAAAGGAAAGAAATCAAGTTTTTGTTTTTTACATTTGTATATATTATGAAATAAGCTTTTTTTTTGGAAAGAAATTACCAAATGGGAAATTTCTTAGTTTATTAACATAAATAGAAATTTGCTATTTAATTCATAATATTTGTTCATAATTACTATATAATTATTGAGATTTTGCAATATTATTTTTTTTAGTAAAGCAACATTATTATTTAGTTACTGACTTTGGCATATTACATTATTTTATTTTTCCGTCCAATTTTCTAAGAATATTCTTGGAATATTTTGTCATATTCTTGTGATTGAATATTTCTTAAAAACTAAACGGAATGAGTATACAGTGCAATAATATCAAAGGTCAAGGATGTAAGTATAATATTGCCAAAATTTAATAACTAAAATTACTTTTGAAACTAATTTTAGTTATCTATTTTACACTAACAATGCTAATATTAACACTATTTTCTCAAATAAATGCTAATATCACAAGAAGCAATATCATTAGTAGTAGTAATTGTTTAATATCACTAGAAGCAATATCATAATATGCTTATTTAAGGTTTTTTTTTTTAAAAAAAAAAAAAATTAAACAGTTTGCTATAGAACTTATATTCGTGTTTGACAGAAATTCATTTATAAATTCAAAATTCTCTGTAACGATGTCAGCACACACACGAGGGTCCAAATATATTTAACTAAATTTTAATTGTTTTGTTGAGAATTAATCACTTAACCCTTTAGCGAAATGACTAATCTAACCATTCGTTAATTTAATTACATGCAGAAAGGGACGTACCTCAGAAACGGACCGGGCTTGTGGCACTTAGGGAATTACAACTTCCGGCACCTTTTTGACGGTTACGCCACTTTAGTCAAACTCTACTTCGAAAACGGCCATTTAATCGCCGGCCACCGTCAAGTTGAATCGGAAGCCTACAAGGCTGCAAAAAAGAACAAAAAATTATGTTACCGCGAGTTCTCGGAAGCACCAAAGGCCGATAACTTCTTAGCCTATATCGGAGATCTAGCTAACCTCTTTTCCGGTGCATCCTTGACCGATAATGCTAATACCGGCGTAGTGAAGCTAGGAGATGGCCGCGTTGTTTGCTTAACAGAAACACAAAAAGGATCGATTATAATCGACCCTGAAACATTGGATACGATTGGGAGATTTGAGTATACCGACTCGTTGGGCGGTTTAATACATTCGGCTCATCCGATAGTAACGGATACGGAATTTCTGAGCTTGTTGCCCGATTTGATTAATCCGGGTTATTTGGCGGTGAGAATGGAGGCTGGTAGTAACGAAAGGAAAGTGATCGGAAGAGTGGATTGTCGGGGAAGACCTGCGCCGGGATGGGTGCATTCTTTTCCGGTGACGGAACAATATATTATAGTGCCAGAAATGTCATTGAGATATTGTGCTAAAAATTTGCTAAAAGCTGAGCCCACTCCGCTTTATAAATTTGAGTGGCATCCTGACTCCAAAGCCTTCGTCCATGTTATGTGCAAAGCTAGTGGTAAAATTGTAAGTTCATTCTTCTTTCTCATCTTAGTCTAATTTTTTTTTTTTTTTAATTTTAATAATCGATTTTTTTTAGTGGTGTTTTTTTTTTAATAAAGATTATAATGTTAGTTTATATCTAAAAAAGTTATATAGTTATCTCAATCTAATTTGTAAGCTTATTTTATCGTCAAAATCTTGCTAGTTCCTGAGCTATCTCATTAACTTGTTTTATAATCCAAAATGATTGAATATAAGCCATTTGGGGTAATAAGAACTTAGATCATAGTATTTTGAAAAATTAGTATATGGATTCATAACCGAATTGAACTATATATATGGTATTATTTATTTGTAGCATTTTTGGTATTTTAATTAATATAGTAATGATTTTGGAAAATATTGAAGGTTGCAAGTGTAGAGGTGCCATTGTTCGTGACATTCCATTTCATAAATGCATATGAAGAAAGAGATGAAGATGGAAGAATTCAGGCAATAATTGCTGATTGTTGTGAACATAACGCAGACACTACTATTTTAGAGAAGCTTAGGCTTCAAAATCTTCGCTCTTTCTTTGGTGTAGACGTGCTTCCTGATGCTAGGTACTTTTATTTGGTGTAAGACTGTCTACATTTACACCTTCGCTGTGCGGCTCTTTTCCGAATTCTGTATAAATGTGGGATGATTTCGTATACGGGACTGCCTTTTTTTAATTATTATTTTTAGAAATGCAAACTAAAACATTTTTTATAAAAAAAATTAGGATTGGAAGGTTCAGGATTCCTCTAGATGGAAGTCCAAAAGGGAAACTGGAAGCTGCATTGGACCCAGATGAGCATGGAAGAGGCATGGACATGTGCAGCATTAACCCATCATTTTTAGGCAAAAAATATAGATATGCTTATGCTTGTGGAGCCCAACGTCCTTGCAATTTCCCCAACACCCTCACTAAGGTAACTATGCAAATGCAATGCATTTTTCTTTTTCAATTTTGTTAATCTATAGCTTATCATCTAATTAATTAAGTAATCATTTTTAATGATCGTAGATCGATTTAGTTGAGAAAAAGGCAAAGAATTGGTATGATGAAGGAGCTATACCTTCTGAACCTTTGTTTGTGGCTAGGCCTGGTGCTACTGAAGAAGATGATGGTAAGTTAATTAATTAAGTAATTAATCTATTTTTTATTACCATGTTGTATTAAAAAATAATTAGTGAACACTTTCCATATTGCAGGTGTAGTGATCTCTATCATTAGTGAGAAGAATGGAGGTGGGTATGCACTGGTATTGGATGGAACCACATTTGAAGAGATTGCAAGAGCTAAATTTCCTTATGGTCTACCTTATGGACTGCATGGATGCTGGGTGCCTAAGAATTAGAAATACCTTAACTAGTGGTAATTAAATGTTTTTTTTTTATAATTAGTGAGATATGCATGAATTAGTAATTAGTTTTGTTCAATTACATGTTTATTAGTTACAGGGTATCAACCTTTATGGAATATGTAGTATGGCTTTTGTATGTAAAAAGTAAAATATCCCTGTGAAGTAAATCCACATAGGCTCATGTAAGCTTATGGTCTTTAATGCCAAATACAGTCTATTCTCCCTTTTTTTTTTCCACTAATTATTTTCTAATTTTAATTGAATTCCAAACCATAAATTAAGTTTAGGTTTAATTCGATTTTTTTTTTCTTTAAGAGAAAACCGTCATCTTATTACATTCCATAATAAAAAGAAAATAGACAACAAAAAAACATACTCCTACGTACACAAGGTAGCATGAACAACCGATACCCATGCGAAAGTAAGTACATAAACATTAGCTTATCTACGAATCAAACGAATGGAATTGTCTAGCTTACGAGCTAAAATATTCTTACCATCTAAAAGTACAAGACGAAATGATGAAAAATCAGTTCTCTCTAAACATAACTTTGAAACTAAAGACTGTGTTACTAAATTACTAGTAGTGTGTTACCGTGGCTAAGAGAAAACAACAAAAATGAAAAAAGAAATGAAAGCCTCTTAACTTTTTCCAGTGTTTTTATAACTGGACCGGAATGGATTAATCGGAACCAGCTAGGAGCACACTTCATTTAGGGGATAATATCATAAAAAGCCCAATTTTTTAAATCTGAAAAAATAAATTAATTATACTTTTAGTTCTTAAAATGGTCAAATTTAAATTTTTAACTTTTAAAAATTAACATATTCATTTTGTATATAAATTAGTCTGTTTATTATAATATATTATATAGTTTATATTTTATTTATAATAAAAAAATAGTTACTTTAAAAATTATTTAAAAACATGACCTTTTTTTTTAAATATAATAAAATTTAATTAACTATTCATGTCAAAAACTCCTCCATTTAGCAGCACATTAGCTCGATGTCACCTAGGACTGACAGTGACACCAAATAGACATCCAATTCAATAACCGCGATTGGCATTTTGCTCCACGTAATAATATGTATATATCATTATCATTGTCAATCATCGGAGGAAACCTTATTATTTAAAAATTGGAAATTTGAGTGTGAGAACAATGACAGATACAGAAGATCCAAAGGATTGACTGCTAGCACGCAAACAATTCAAATGCTGCATTGCATCATCCTCTACAAATCTATGGGCCATTATTTCCAAGATGGAATAATTCCATTTGCAGAATGAATGCCTCCCCCCAAATAAAACAAATCATCTACCTACAATTGTTGAAAAAACAATCACATGAAATCATCATATTTTCTGTTTTATGTATGAGCCATATACACACAGCCCCAGGGTGGTATATTCCAAAAATTATGAGGGCCAAATAATAATTTAAACAAAAAATCTGAGACCTAATTTTTTTAAGTGTTTGTAGGGTCATTGCCGATGATGATCCTGTACCACCCAAACTAATATGACAAACTGAAGAATTAAGAGTTGAATCACTTCTGGTCTGTGTAAACAGCATCAACATCATCGAGTTCGAGTAATTTCGAAAGAAGTTGTTTGTTCAATTCCATTGCCTCATCATCTACCTGAAACTCGTGAGAAAGCACGAGTCACTTTTGTAACTTGCAGAAAGAATAAAAGTACCGTGATGCACTCATAAATAAACAACATTATTCATTTCATATTATTCAAGAGTTATTCCACATAGCAAAAGGCGGCGGCTAAGAGATCAGAATTAAGATTAAATTAACCAGTCTTGGGTTTAACTAGATTGCTAATCACAACAAAGATAGTGCATGTTCAAGCTAAAAAAGAACTATTGGAAGGAAGACACATCTGTTTGAATGAGGGAAGCAGAGAGAAGAATGATGATCATGACAGACAATCTGCTAACAATTTAGCAATAAAATAATAAAGAGGACCATATTCGAAGGATCTTAGCAGAAATCCCAAATAAACTAGCAGTTCATATAACAAGGAATATCTTAATGGGAGAAATATAATTCAGTCCCTGTAATTTCACATGTTATATAATTTAGTCCTTGTATTTTTAAAATTATAATTTTTAGTTCCCATCTTTTTTTCTATTTCATTTTTTCGTCCTCTTGTAAATTTGTGCCTTAAAATGATAAGATAAGACAAAATAAGCCTAATCTAAATTATCCATATAACAAATTATCAAAATACTTATTGTTCATGAAAAAACGACTCATTCAGAGAATAATTACAATTTAGGTGTAAAAATATTAAATTTTTTAGCCTATATGTTTTAAAATATTTAATAGTTTAGTCCTTTATTTTTTTAAAATATATTATTTTTTAGTCCCTGAGAAAGACTGAAAAATGAAATAGAGAAAAAAGACGGAGTAAAAAATATAAGGACTAAATTATATAATATGCAAAAACAAATGGACTAAATCATAATTATCCATATCTTAATTCAAAAGCTGAAAACAAATTCCAACAATCAGAGTTCACATAAGCAAGTAAAAGTATAATTTCCTAAGAGACCATACAATGCCAGGAATCATTCAATTCAACTCTAAGGATACATACCTCTATTGTTGTTATTGGGAGTAACTCTGAACCATTGTCAGTCTCAAAATTTATTCCCGCTTCGCGAAATTTTGACAATATTTCCACATAGTTCTCAGAAGAACTCACAACTTTGAAGTATCTAAAAAAAGGTTTAAAAAATTACATTAGCCATTGCTTGCATAGAGTATTGTATGTGCAATGCAATATATAAAAATAACTCACTGACTGAGAAAATGTTGTTGCAGTCATACATGTAACGAGTAGCAAAAGTTAGTTTTGTTGCATTGCAACAAATCTTATGACAAATAAAAAGAAGAGAAAAGGAAAAGGTCACACTCTAAAACTTTACATGTTCCGTCACATTACAAGATATTCTAACCAAAGTTTTTCTTTTCTTTTCCATGAAAAAACATTCAAAGACGTATACACAACAATGACACTCCCCAAACAAGTACCACCTCCACAACCATACCCCCTGAAGGTTTCAATAAGATCACTATCAATCAAAGGCCTAATCTGTGAAGTCCATGCTTAAGTTGTTCATCAAGTTAAAACAAGGGCTTTTTTGGGGGGATCATTGCTAACCAATTATTATTTTCACCCTGCTATGTGCTATTCAACATTATACCTACACATCGACAAAGTAAAAAATCATCAACAAAACCAGAATGTAGTATTCTGTTTTATCAAGCACAGAATAAATAACTCCTTTCCACATTTGAAGACATCGAATCCTAATTCCTAATACTTCATAGATTATGTTCTAAATCTGTGCATGCTTGGTAAAAGATGCACCAATTTGCATGCATTTATGCAATGCAAATGCAAAATTGCAGACAGTAACATCCAACTTCATGTTTTCATCTATAAACCTGCATGGTATATTTCCATTCGGTCTCAGTATAGGAACACATGCAGGATTAACATTGTGTTAGCAAGCCTAGCAGAAGTCAAGGATTTAGTTTATTATTGTAGTGCCTTAGTGGGTCCCTAATTATTTTTGCCATGTCTTTACTGGATTTCAGATTTCAGTGTTCAGTATGTGTATATTAAGGATTTCATTTATTTTTAATTTCTAGGTTGTAGGAGGGTAATCCTCCATGATTTCCCAATTTCCTTGTTAGTGGGAGGTGGTTACCTCTCCGTTTAAAGGACTGCAAGTGAAAAAAAACGAAAAAGATGAGCAGAAAATTTCCCAAAAGTTTTTGAGTACTTCAACTCAAGAGATCCAGATTCTCTCTAATGAATCTGAAATTTACCATCAAAATAGGTCACCGAAAGAAAACACCCTCAAATCCTACACAACCTTCACTCACCCAACCAAATTCCACAACACAGAGACCCATAACTAGATCCGTATCAAGGGACCATAACACAGAGCAATCAAATGGCTCTCCAATTCTTTTTATCAAATATGCAGAATAACTTACTACAATCTCTTGAATTGTGTTTTGCAAGACATATCCATATTGTAACTAATGGAGGCAACAGCAGGGAACGTTATCATATAAAAAAAAAAATGTTAGGGAAATGAAGTTTAAGAATAAGAGAGAACAAAATTTTATATAAATTCGAGAGCATCACCTTTCTGATCTATCCTCATCTGTATCATCTTCATATATTGGAGGCTCAATGACATCCTCAGCACCAGCATCCAAAGCAATGGTAAGAAGCTGATCCTTGTCAGCATCTGTAACTTTTATATTCACAACACGGGCACGTCTAAATTTGAACATGACAGATCCTGAATCTGCCATCTTTCCTCCATAGTCCCTCAACACTTCTCTAACAGCTGCCACAGATCTGTTTATTTTATCTGTTGAGACCTCCACTACCATACTAACTCCACCATATCCATACACCTGAAAGTGAAGGGGAATTTACTTGAAGAGCCAGTATCTTGAAAAGAAGGACCAATATTATCCCTAGAACTCCTAAATACTTGGAATCTTTTCGTGAAGGCAAGTGAAAAGATGAATGTTGGTCGATCTAACCTCATAAATCTTCTCTATGTAAGCATCTTGCCCCTTTTCAGAAGCCCTCTTAATGTTGCGCTCCAAAATTTCTTTGGGTACATCAAGTTCCTTGGCTTTCTCAAGTACAGAAGCTAGAACTGTATTTGATGTTGGATTTGGACCCCCTTTTTTCACACTGCATCAGTCAATAAAAATATAACCCAGTTCAAAACATGAAAGTGTAACACATATTTGGATAATGTAGAAAAATAGATGTTTTTGCTCAGCCTCAAATTTTAGAAACTGATACTCAGGACGGCACGTAAATTGATAGTTGACAGTGATCAAAAGTTTTAATTATATTTTTTCAATGTCAAGGATATTAATTAAGTAGTAACAAAATGGAGTTAAGAGGGTAACTTACGCAGATACAACTTCCTTTCCAATTCTAGAATACAGCTTTGCCTTTTTTAGATCTTGAGCCCCCTGAAATGCAGCACATACGATGCCATTAGCCAATAAAATTATCATCTTGCAATTGGCTTATATAAGTCAATGATTTAAGATTCCAGGTTCAGCATTCAGAAAAGAATTGAGAATTAATCCAAGAATTTACATTATGCATTTCATCAAACACGTGGTGTTCAAAGAAATCTCAAAGTTGCAAAAACAAGTAAGCATTAAAAAGGCCCACAAAATTAAAGCAGAACACTTGCTCAGCTTGTAAGCGAGAGAGACCTTTCTTCCGGCTATTTTGGAAGAGCGGCGACCCATACAGACAGTTGGGAAAGTCGATATCTTTCTGAAATACACTTGATTGTGACCATGTTTGTTTTCTTCAAGCGACAATGAAAACCCATAAGAAGATGAAAAAGGAGGAGGAGAAGAAGAAGAGTTTGTATATGATGACAATGATGATAAGAGTAAGAGACGCCTGTCAAGCCAACCATTCCCTGATTATATATAACAATAAGAATCAGAGCTGCAAAGAAGAGAAACACCAGCAAATCTTCTTCAAACAAAAGAACTTACTTAGAGGAGGGAATGCAGCGATTGGACATTTAAAGAAGACACCACCATTTGAGAATCTGTGAAGAATTGCTTCTAATGCTCTCATCGGCATTCCCACGCTCCCAAAAATTGATTACACAGCGTCCAAATTCTTCGATCTTTTCCTTTTTTTTAAAAAAAAAAAAATCTGTCCCTATAAAGTACGGATGAGTATAATACGCTTGGACTCTGGACAGGACCTATGCAACCCATATTTAGGCCCAGAGTTCTACAATCATTCAGTAGTACATGCCAAAGTGGTTACAATTTGTATATAAACACCGACTCTAGTTTACAATTCGTATTGAAATAATCCCATTTATCTCCTCAAAAATAAAATTCCATTTATCATTTTAAACATTTTCTATGGGACATTTTAAAATTTAAATAAACTGTCAGAAATGCCATTTTCATATAAAGATGTGGTCATAGAAGACCAACTCTTTTCTTTTATTGAAAAAAAAAAAAGTCAAAATATTTCATCTTTGTTCATTCCTGTTTAAATGATTCCAGCCAATCTCTCATTAATTTTTCAAGATGAATAAGAGGAACAAATGCAAATTAAGAAACACATAATCCATCCAAATTCTTATTCTCATCAAATTTTTACAGCAGCAGGATCCAATAGTAACCAAGTTTATTGCAAATCTTGAAATCAACAAGCAGCAGCAGATACTGTATTATTTGGCTGAAAAGAATTAGTATTTATTCTCCATCAACAACTCCTAAAAGGTAATTAGCAAAAAGAACAAAAATGACTAGATTTTGAATGTTGATTTTATTTGCCCAATGCAGTCCTCTGATTTGCTTCACTTTCTTTCCATGAGCATAGCTATTCCTGCTTATAAAAAAATTCATGTTCATGAAGCATGGAGTTGATATTTAGCAAAACTCAGTGCCATGCATAAATAAAGAAGCATTCAGAAAATCAAAAATACCTTCAACTTTAGCCCATTATCATCTCCAATGAAACTGACAATATCTACCAATCCCTTGTTGTAAAGTATCAGGTAACCACATTCTCAATCCTTTATCAAGCACAATATCACGCAATGATGCGCATTGTAATAACCTGGCCATAGTTGTCCCTGTAATATTGTAACAAGAAGCTAAAACCAGTTTTTCTAAACATTTATGATTACCAAAATTATCAATCCCAGATCCTGTAATGATTTCACATCCAGTTAAATCCAGTTCCACCAAATTCCTACAATTATCAGCTATTTCAGTTACTGTAAAATCTGAAATGTTGATTAGCCAAGAAAGGTTTAATCTTTTCAGATTTGGGATTGAGGAAATCGCCCAACCTCCATAATCTGTCACTTTAGGCCCGCATTCAGCTAAATTCAACTCTTCCAAACACCACATTTTCTGCAACAACGACACTCCAAAATCAGTGATTCTATCACATTCTGCAAGAACTAATCTTCTCAATGTTCTTGAAGAAGACCCATTTGCCAGATATTCCAACCCACGATCTGTAATCAATGAACAAGCTTCCAAATTCAAAACCTTAATACCCATAACCCCAATTGCTTCAAGAGAACTATCATCGATCAAACCACACCTCCCCAAATCCAAAGAAGTTAAATTTTTTGCAGAATTAACAAGATTAATAATACCAGGATTGCCGACATTCTTTCTCCTTCTTAAAGTGACTTTGGTTAATTTGCGGCACCCATTTGCAATAGCGGAAATACCAGTATCACCAAAATCATAGAAATCTTCTATTTCATCAGATCCATCATACCAATTGTGAGATTGTTTGAGATTGAGATTGAGAAATTTAAGACTTGGACAAGTTTTGGCGATGAATTCAAGGTCGGTATTGGTGAACCGTTTCGCTGATTCAAAAGAAAGGAGGTTTGGAAATCTGGGTAAAAAAACGCGAAGGAGATCAGGTTCAAAAACTCGAATTGATAAACGGGTTTGCCCTTCGACTCTAAGCCATTGCTTACAAACAAGGGAACATGATTTTCTATCGTTTACGTCATTAACCCAGTTAAGAATTGAGGCAAGCTCGTCATCGCCTAAATTCGACATGATTGATTAGTTTCTTTTGCGGGTAAAACGGTGGAAAGGTTGATAAGAGAGATTATTTGATTCGTGCGAAATTGTGAAATGCTTGCTCTTGCTACCCTTTAGGAATGGAGTGCCGTTTTACTTAAAATCAGATGCTCTTTGATTCCTCTGGTTTTTTAAGGGTGATGATATTGGGTGCGGCTAAGAGCATAATGCAAGGTGCGGGTATTTCATATCCAATCCAATAATTTCCATTTTATTTTTTTAATCTTTTTATAATTATAAACAAGCCACCATTAAATATATACATTATCTATAAAGCTCTCTAAAAATATAACATGAGTTAAATAATGTCAAATCCACCTACATAAGATTCACCTCCAAAATAAACATTAATATTGAATATGCTTGCGGCCCTACTTTTATTTATTTTTTATTTTTTAAATGAAATGTTTAGTTCTCTGGTTTTAGTTTCAATATTAATCTCATAGGATTGAGTTATATTATGCTACCTCTAAGCTAACAAGTCAATAAGCTGATTGATTACAACAAACCAATGGTTGTGAAACACATAAAGAGTACTTACCACATGAATTAAATGATACACATCAACAATTAAACCCTCACGTGTTCTCTTGGAAAGCTGAGAGTCGAATGGAAGACTGAAAGAACGCAAAGTTGAACGGAGATAGAAAAGAACGCGTGAACAAAAATTGGAAGACAGAAAGAACAATGGAAAATAGTAAAGATAATCATTGATTGGGAAAAAAACCGATTAACATCAGCAGCAGAATGAAATCTACCCATCTGAGAGCAAAACTACGATTGAAAAAAGAATAATCAATTGAAACGAATTTTCGATTGAAAATGGTAAAGGTAATTGTTGATTGAAAAACAAATTCGATTAACAATGGCAGGAGGATGAGGAGATCTACCCATCTGAGAGCAAAATGAAAGTGATTGAAAAAATGAAAAAAAAAACGATCGGAAAAAAAAAGAGAACGAAAATGATGGAAGAAAAAAAAAGATAGAGTGTCTTTCTTTTTTTAATTTATGATTATGCAATTATAAGATAGGTGTTAAACAATAATTAATTTATTATAATGAGTCATCAAGCTGCCTGCTATCTTATTTCATAGGATCATAGTAAAATTTGACTGTATAATTTATAATATGCATTCAAAATTTTACAAATTGCTAGCCATTCAAATTGATTTGAGCTCACAATTAAATATTTGATTTCAAAAAAGTAAAAACATATGAATGGGGCTGCACCCAAAAACATTAGTGTGCACCGATTGTAGGTGCCGGATCGCATCAAGTGCGGGTTGCCAAAAGAATATTAATAAAATACTTATTTATTTTATTTTAGAAATTTAGTACAAAGTACAAATAATTTATATTGCATATATGATATATTTAGGTCGTACGTTTAATAATTTAACTAATGAATGCACACTAAATCAACAATAAATGCAAAATATAAAATTGACTATTATGATTATTCTGATTTAAAATTATAAAAATTAAACTAAAATCTAGCTAAATCTAATATGATAGTCTATAATAAATTGTATCTGCATTCAAATAAATTTTTAAAAATAAAATAAATATTTTGATAATTTTTTTTGCACCCGCACCCACCATCTTTTTCCTTGTTTAATACTCATCATAGTCCATTTCTAAAACACATAAGAGCTACAAATGAATTGAGTTAATGGCTATCGAGTTCAAGCTCAATTTAATTATTTTTTAAATTAATTTTGAAAAAGCTTTTATTAAAACGAGTTTCAAGTTACTTTTATTACATTAGAGATGTTTGATAAAGCGCCTAAACGAGGAGTAAGGACTAAATCAACTGTGAAAAGAACTATAACTCTACAGAAAGAATATATATATATAAAAGCACAATTGAAGGAAACATCCACTTCTCCAAAATGCCCATATAAAATTTATATTATCAAGAGTAAAATTATTTTATATAATTATTTATAATAATTAATTAATTAAATTCAAATATAAGCTAATAAAAAATACTATTTTAATTATTAATAAATTAAATTCAAATCATATTCTAATAAGGAATACTATATGATTATTTATAATTAATTAATTAAATTTCAATCATATTGCAATAAGAATATTATTTTAATTATCTTATTAATGTTAAAATAATAAATTAATATAATTAATTATGAATATAGTTATAATTTAAATTATTCATAATTAATTAATTATTAAATAAATAAATATAAATCATATTCTAATAATATACTATTTTAATTATTAATATTAAAATAATAAATTAATATAATTAATTATGAACATAATTATAATTTGAATATTTTTATTAATAATTATTTTATTTTTTCTAAACATGTGTGGTATTTTCGCTAGAGCATTATTAGGGCTCTGCATCGGTCGGGTTCGGTTCAAACCGAACCGAATCCAATCAACCAGAAAACCAAAAAAAATTTTATATTAAAATTTGAACCGAACCGATCAACCTAATTAAACCGAACCGAACTCGCCGGTTCGATCAGATTTCATCAAAAATACAAAGAAAATTATCGATTTTTTTCGGTTCAACCCAAAGTAACCCGAACCAATTTCTAATTTTTCTTAAAACATAAAACCGAACTGATCAACCCGATCAAACCGAACCAAACACTTCAGTTCAGTCGGGTCGGGTTGGTCGGGTCAGTTTGGGTTTTGCACACCCCTAAGCATTATGGTGAAGAGTGAGCACTATAGCTCATCCAAAATTTCTGGACTTTTTGGGCAATTATTAAGAGCAATTAAGTATAACTTATTAACTTTGTATTACTTAACTATAAAAATATTTAAGCATGCAACTATAGATACAATGAGTATTATAACTGAATTAATTTTTTTACAATTGAATTTATATTTTTCTTTTCATACATGCATATATATATTATTCAATTTTTTTTTAATTATGGATTATGTTTTTAATTATATTAGAATTGATGGCGAAGAAGAATAAATTATATTAATTTATTATTTTAATATAAATTTTAAGATAATATATTAGTTTTTAGTTTTTTCGTTAGGTATAAAGAGATTTGGAGATTTTCACTACGTATGTAGAGTTTTAAGGACTGGTAAATTTGGAAGTAGAAATTTCCACACACCCGTGGATATTTTTTACGGATTGTGCTTTTAATTACGGGTTATATTTTTAATTATGGGTTGTTTTATTTAGATTAAAATTAATGATGGAAAAGAAAAGAGAAGATTTGATGGAGTATTTTTAATTATGGATTGTTTTAATTAGATTAGAATTAGCGGTGTGCAAAATCCAAACCGAACCGATCAACCCGACTGATCCGAACTGACGTGTTCGGTTCGATTCGATTTTATGTTTTAAGAAAAATCAGCTTTTGGTTCGGGTTAGCTCGGGTTGAACCGAAAAAAATCAACAATTTTCTTTGTTTTTTGCTAAAAATTTCGGGACCCGACCGAACCGACGAATTCGGTTCGGTTTAGTTTGGTTGATCGGTTCGGATATTAATATATAAAATTTTCGAATTTCGGGTTGATCGGGTTTGGTTCGGATTGAACCGAACCCGACCGATGCGCAGCCCTAATTAGAATTAATGATGGAAAAGAAAAGAAAAGACTTATGAAGTAGAAAAAAAAAAAGGACTGTATTTAAATGAAACTATACATTATTAGGTAGCTTTTTCCAATGGTTATTATTAGGAAACTCTATAAGTGTCTAATATCATAATTCTATATTATTTTAGAATGAATGGTTTTATGTCTATTACTGGTTCTTCCTCTCGAGTTGAGACCTATCATTCAGATAGATGGAGGTAAACTAATGAGTTCATATATTAATGAACTCTATAAAAGAGTTATCTATCGGAACAATACTCTTATTGATCTATCAACAACAAGTAGATCTAAGCCAAGGGAGTTAGTAATGTGTCAAGAGAAATTGGTACAAAAGGCCATGGATACATTTTTGGATAATGAAATCTACAGACAACCAATGAAGGACGATCATATTAAGGTTTACAAGTCGTTTTCGGATGTAATTGAAGGCAAAGAAGGAAGATTTCGTGAGACTATGCTTGGGAAATGAGTTGATTATTCGGGTCGTTCAGGTGATCTTTTTGTCGACGGATGCTCCTATTACATTCGTAGTTTTTTAAGAATAAGAACCAACTATGTAGCATCTACATCGAGAATTTAGGTATTGTATACGTCATTAGTCTAATCTTTTGTAGGAGTTACCCATAATAACGAACTTGCAAAATGAATCTGTTTATTATAAAGAGATTCGTTGTTCTTGACCCTGATTCACCTTAATTGTTATTTGAACAAGTAAAAGTTATGTATTGGTCCCACAAATACTACTCCATTTTTTTTTAATTCTATAGCAAAATTTTTGTTTTATGTTCAAAAAAATTTGCATCCACCATATGCAGGAAAAATTAGTGGATATAAAGTCAATTATATCACTAACACTATGACAAAAAGTATAATTAGTGTGTGATTATAGGATAAGATGACAGACAAAGCTATTTTGATTTCTATTTATGCAAATTGGGTTACATATAAAGCTTTGATGAATCAAGAATAAAATACAAGATCACAACAAATTTGCATATAAAATTCAAATATAAACAATCTAAAATAGAAGAAAAAACTTGAAGCTCAAACTTCTAGATCTAAATATGATGTTTAACAATATTCTTGACTCCTCCAAAGATTAGCAGCCCTGAGATAAACGATGCCTAGCTACCAAGCGCTGTTCGTGCAAATCCATCCACAAGGCCTTGAGATATCCAACTGAAGATCATAAGAAGTAGGGGTGTTCATTCGAGTAGATCGGGTAATTTTTGCCCGATTCTTGCCCGAATTAGCATATTTCTAATTTTTTTCTTTACCCGTTTTGCCCGAATTAAAAATTAAAAACTCAAATTCATCACAAACTCCAACATAATTGCAGAATCATAAGAGTTAACACGAATCATTTCACATGCAAAATTAAATACATTACATGTCAATATTACATGTTTTAGTTATATTCACTTGTTTCCATCTCGATTTCACTAATAAAGCAGTTAAAAGATGAAGAAAAATTTGCTTCTTAAAAAAGAGAAAAAAATGGATTAGTTTGTCTTCAATTTATAAGCCAAACTCATTATCTTAATACATAATTAGTTCATTTATTGATACCTCAAAATGAAAATAAATTGATAGAAGCAAGAAAGAAACGAACAAAAAGTCTAATGACCACAAAATAGTGTCGTTTTGTTATTCGGCCAAAACGGGTATTTTGGGCAAAAAAATTTTTACCCGTTTATTGCTCAAATTATCTGAATTACTTATCCGTTTTGCCTGAATTACCTATTTTACCCGAATTGCCTGTTTTACCCGTGCCCGAATGAACACCCCTAATAGGAAGAAAACAAGAATACCAAATTTCTAATCCCGCAACATAAATCTACAAGCAAAAAAAAAAAGATTTTGAAGCATATTGTAGATCCATCTCTTGCACAACTAAAAAGGAGAAAAACCCCAAAAATCAAATCACTACAGAAAAGAAACCAAAGAAAAGCTGAAGTTAAAGAAAACCAATAGAAAATGAAAGTGAAAAAAAAAAAAGAAAAGAGAGGGCTACCGACAGCAGTTCAAGGGAAAGAAACAAGTAGCCTCTGAAAGTTTGGAGAAAAGAGAAGAAAGAAGAGAGGTTCTCTCTCCCCTATAGATATATATATTTAGAGTATCTTTGTTAAAGAAAATATTGTGAATGATAAAAGTTAAGAATAAGTAAAAAATTTAAAAGGGATTATTAATAATTGTGAAAAATAGTTATGCATGTATAAAATGACTTAACTATAGGCCTTATAACATTTATAACATGAGCAGTAGAACATAAAAAGTATAAGAGCATCTCCAATCCTACTGTGGATTGGAACTGACGTGGAAAGGTAAATAGAAAGTATTAAATGTGTTGTAGATAAATTTTTACTAGCAAATATTTAAAATTTACAAAATCTCTTCAATGCTTCAACTTCTATTCAACTGTTTGAGACTACGTGGATTTTATTTAAATTTTTTATAAATATAAAAATATAAAACAAACCAAATGTAAAATCTACATCAAAACTCCAATACATAAAAAATTCCATAACTCAATTGCCTTGGTTGCTTTGCTATTTTACTTTTCTTCAAGAAGGTGACGGTGGTGGAGTTAACTAATTTCCCAAGGTCCTAAAAAAAATTTGTAAATTTAGACAATTGGATTAACTAGGAATTTAATAATGGTTATCTTAATAAATACCAATCTTGTTAATAGATTACTTAGAATAGGCTCTGTCAGATTATGATTTTTGGATGGGATTTTTGCAAGAAGGGTCCAGGTTGAGAGAAAAGGGAGGCATGGTTTTTTTTTTTTTGCCAGTGGAGGCATGGTTAGAAGTCCATAATTTCTTACACAACTTTTATCAAATACTTGGTGTGCGCAGAAATTACTTCTCTCTAGCATCAACATCTTTTGATATAGAGTTGTAAAGGTTGAGGAACATGGAAATTGGAGAAGATAGAAAACAAAAAACTTTAAATATTGATTTGCAAGTAATTGCATAACAGATTTTTTTCGATCTTCCTAACAGACAACTTCTCTTCATTTAATCGAATAACAAAACAAACTCTTAAATGAATAGGTATTGTTTAATTCATAAGTACTAATAGTGTTTAGGGGAAGGGGCGAGGTGTCTTTCATCGTGCTGTAGTGATAAAGATTCAAATGGGCTTCATCTTTTGTTCTTTCCTATACGGGCAACAAAAATTAAAAATATTCAGCAGAAGGCGCAAATTATTAAACGATCGCCGCCACTAATTGGTTTTGAAAGGGGAAGAAGATGTGAACGCGTGAAAAACAAAAGGAATCGCAAAAAAAAAAAGAGGAAGCGTTAGAATGCATAGAAAGGAACAAATATTGCTGAGTCAGCACGTCTAACGGGCCTTCTATAATAAAAGTTCTACTCCACATTGTGTATTTTTCTTTAAGCCACATCAGCCACACACTCTAACTAAATTATAGCATTGGAAAAGTATTTTTACTTTTTTCTTTTTCTATTCGGCTGATGTGTCAAGTGAACACTTGTTGCCTTTTTATATTAGTTTATGTGTCTAACAAAATAGAAGGTGTTAAGAAAGATGTGAATAAAAGTCTATATGTTGACACCTAATTTAAAATTTTTGTCTCCAATGCAACACTTTCTATTTTGTATTTTTGTTCTTTGTTAGAATTATAATTTAAAATCTAACCAATCATAACACACTATTAAATGTAGACATTGTTTAAAAGGCTTTTTAGAAATAAAAGGTGAGCTTGACAATGTCAAGTCTACATAAGCTTTACATCCAAAATAGACATTAACATTAGAGAACATTTTTAAAAAAAATTTTCTATTTTATTTATGTGTCATGTGACCAAGAGCAATTCCAATGTTCTAATTATTGTACTTTAGCACCCCCTGTTCAGGATCTTATCCATTCTCATCCTTCCTCGAAATCCTCTCTGCTTGCTCCTGCCCTTTCGCTGCCAAATTCGTCATCTAAGGATCTTTCAAGAGAGAAGCTCTAAGGCATTTAAAAATATGGTAAATTTGACTATTTATTTTGAAAATTAAATCAAATAGCGCCTATTTTTCAACTGAATTTTTTTCATATTATACTTTTTAGTCTCCAAATAAAACTAATAATATACTGATAGTCTTAAGAAATAGTAATAATATTTTATGGATTAAATAGTAGTATATAATATTATATATTAGGATAAGGACTTTTGAGAATTTTCTAATTTGAGGTATTAAATCATTTAATTAGTTAAATTATAAGGACCCAATAATAATATTCCCATATATTATTTATTGGTGAAATTAAATTCAAGTTTTGCGTTTGGAAATAATAGATATATTTAGGTAGGTAAAGCACAATAATCCTTTCGAACAATAAACTGACATCTAATTTTTTTTTTTTTTAGCAGACATCTAATTAATACTATATTTTAATTATGTGGGTGATTAATAATAGTTATATAACCAATATTTTTATTGTATGAAAAATATTGCATCCATTTATAGTTATATTAATTCGCAGTCAACAATTCTCAATAAGCATAAATTTTGAAGAAAAAAAAAAATTGCTGAGCCGACATTATGTGCAATAATATAGTGTACCCAAAACAAAAGTACAAACAAAATATTGTTGTCGTTTTGCATTTGTTAAAAATTAAACCCCCTTTTTATTTTGTTTAATTTACCTCTAATAACTTTTTTCAATTTCCAGCAGCTTTTTATATACCTTCTTCTGACTTGGCAAAAAAAAAAAAAGCTTATTTATATACCTACTGGATACAGGCTACTGCTGTCCCCACCACCAATCCAAATGTTTTACGTTTTTCTCCTTATTGAGCTGTCCATGTTCTGTCTGCGTCAAAACACGTCTCCATAAAATTATTACGTTTATTCTATTATTAACAAACAAAATATACTTACAATACAATACAATTTCTCAACGTCCAAATCAATAAGTATTAAATATTAAATTATTCTATAAAAGACCTTTCTCAGTTAATTTTTTTCCAATTTTGTAGTAACTTGTAGTAGTAATAATTTCGGTTTCTCAGTTTCTCTATTTCATAAAGTGGAGGGAGTATTGAACATGTTAGTTAGTTAGTTAGTTACTGTTCTCGTCGGACCAGATTATTAACCTGATGTTGACATATTGGCTTAAGATATTTTCAGTAGCGATATTTAATTTTTGTATTATAAGCAAAAATGTTGATTTAAATTGGGCCAATTGTTAGATAAGAAAATCAATACTCAAACATCATGAAATGTTTGGTAAATTTGGAAGGGTTAATTACTAATTAGTTAGGTGGCATCTCACGCGTCTTTTTTCAATTCTTTTTTTGTTGAGTTGTTACTTTGAATGTATGATGTGTCACCACCACTTTTTAGTTGCTTTGGTGTAACCCTTTCCCAAAAAAAAAAAGCAATTTTCTTACATAAATCAATTTTGAACATAGTTAGTCTACTCCAGAGGAAAATGGGATAGAACTAGGGGTGTTAAAAAAAAACCGTGAACCGAAACGAATCGAACTAAAATTTTGGTTATTTTATGGTTATGGGACAAAATCGATTTTGAATCAAATTGAATCGAAATTATCGGTTTGGTTATGGCTGGTTCAGAACCGAACTGACCGATAAAGCAAAAAATTTTTCAATTTTCGCCAAAACGTAGTCATTTTGGACCAAATTCTCTCATGTAGTGTAAATTTCGGCTTTTTATAAAATTGAACCGAACCAATAAAAATCAGTTCGGTTCAGTTTCTAACATAATCGGTTTGGTTTCGGCTATGGCTTATCGGTTCGATTCACAATTCGGTTTCTCCTTATCGGTTCGGTCAAACCGATGATGAACACCCCTAGATAGAACTCAATATGTTGTGTTTGTGCCGGTAAGAAAGTGTCTTTCAACCACTAGATCGCATCCCTTGCGCCGTTCCATATCTGACGTTAACTAAAACACACTTGTATTTACATATTCTGAATACATATACAATTTTGATTTCTCCTTAAAAATTGATTTTTTTTTGAATAAATTTGAATTTTATATCCAAAGAATTACTATTTGTTCAATTGAAGTGCCCATTTTTTTACGAGTTAATTTATTTTTTATTTCTCACATTTACATTTACAGAATGCAATTTAGTCCAATAATCTTAGTATTTTATACTAATGTTCACAATCTTAGAAGCTATAATAATTAGGTTTCTTATGTCCTACCACTATTTTGTATTAATTGGATTTGATCATTAAAATATAGATTATATGCTCCTATATATTAGTATTGCTAAAAAGAGAGAGCTCTTTAGGGGGAAAAAGAGAGAGAGAGAGAGAGAGAGAGCTCGAGCTCTAGTTAGTTACTAGGATTTCATCATGTGTTTTTTTTCTTTTCTTTTTAATGTAATAAACTTCTTATTTTTTTGTGGAGGAACAGAATAATTATTGTCTGCAAATTCAAATTAGTTATTAAAATTAAAATTTTCAAACAGAATACTTAATTATTGTCTGCTTAACATTAATAAATAAGTACTCAAATTTTATAGCAACGTTAAGGAAATTACATAAAACATTGAAACACTTTATTTTGGTAAGTTTATTTAGTCTTTTTATGAAATTAAGGGAAAATTATAAATTTATTCATAACATATTACATTATTTTGTTCTTAATATTTAAACATTAACCCTTTTTGTCCCTGCATTTTACTCAATTAGAGTAATTAGTCTTTCTGTTAACTATTTCTATCCACTTCGATTAGTTATCCAATTAATTTTTAGTTATTCCTTGACCAACCCATTAATAGTGGGATTTTGTTTAGATAAAATTTAATTAAGTGGACCTCAGATGGTGTTTATTGATTTTTGGGAACCAAAGGAAAAATTTGATCATCTTATTCCTCAAGACGGAGGACCTATAACCTAGTTTTCCAACCCAATTCCTACCCGACCGATTTCAGCCGCCAGACCTCTTCCATGGCTGGAGCCAACAATTCTTCACAACCAAAAGACAAGACTCATTTTGCTGGGTTTCATTGACTGTGTAATTAATAATACGAATAAAACCCAAGTTTTTCATGTTTCTAAATATAATTTCAATAGACAAAAGGGAACAAAAAATTGTTTTTATCTTCTTCTTTCCACCGTTAACATTAAATATGCAAACTTAAAAAAAAATGACATAAAAGCGGTTTCATGGCACAAGATGAATAGCTAACCATCAATCGTCATAAGTTTCATTAAAAAAACACCAACTAAAATCTTAATGGAAAAAAAAATAGAAGAGAGAAATCTAACACAAAGCGAGTTACATATAATCAAATTCTAAAAACCCCCAAGATTTATAGCTGAAATTGGGTCCGGTAGAAATTGGGTCTTGTAGAACTAAGGAGATGACCACATTTTCAGTTTAGTCCCCAAAATCAAATAAACATCATCTAAAGTCCACTTAACTAATAAATTTATCTAAACCAAACCCCACTATTAAGGGGTGGTTTAGGAATAATAAAAAATTAATTGGATAACTAAATAGATTAGATGGAAATAGTTAATAGAAGGACAAACTAGTCAAATTGAGTAAAATACAGGTGCAAAATTAAAAAACTTAATTTTTAAATAACAAGCGGTGTAATATGTCAAACTTTAGAGATAGATTTGTAGTTTTTCATAAAATTAAGGGTAAATTTAATCTAAAGTACCTGAACTTTGGGGGTTCTTACATGATCGTACCTAAATTTTATTTTTTCGTATGAAAATACCTGAACTTGCAAACAATTTGCAAAGAATTATTTTTAGCCGGTAACCAACCTCTAACCGGTTGCAAGGTGACGTGGCGCCTGACATAATCATTGCACTGAGCTTTACCTCTCTCCTCTCTCTTGCCCAACCATTTCATTTGCTCCACATCATCAAATGGCTGTATTTGCAAAACAGCCGCAAATGTTCATCAATGTCGAGCTCCATTACCACTCAACGCCGGAGACCACCACGGCCGCCTCGCCGGACCTCCGCACGATAGTAGTGCAAGACATGCCCCGCAGCGACACCGTTTTACTAGGATCGCGTCCAGTTAGCATCTTGAGTCTATTGACCTTTCAGCTAATATCCTCTCCACCGACTTCATCGTTTTCATCATCCACAAAACGCAAACATGCATTTTCCACCCTCTTTGTTTAATATGAGAAAATAAATTGCTGTGTTTGCTTTTGATTTTTAGTTTCAGTCGTTTTCCGCCACCATCGTCCACAAAACGTCAACTTTCAGGTCAATTTATTTTTCCACAATCCCAGTATCAATTGATTTTTATCCGAAAAATAAATAGCAGGAAAATGTCAATCTACAGTTGGTGTCGATGTCGAGTAAG
>CATIWJ010429085.1:0-14933 GCA_949640765.1 Croton laevigatus | reverse complement strand
GTTTTGGAGCACTCATCAGTACCAAAAAAAAACAAAAGATGGAAAAACCGTTTCTCACGCTTGCAGTCTACTCACGAAACACAACTTTTACGATGCAAAATCGACAATGCTCAAGAAAACGTGAATAAAAAAAGCAGCCTCCTCTCTTGCGAATCAAACCGTCTTCCTTCTTTTTTCTCCTATCAAAAAACATAGTTCAAAAATGGCAGAGGAGGTTGAAATAGTGAAGCCAAGAACAGATAAGAGAGATTACAGAAGGATACTTCTTAAGAACTCTCTTCAAGTTCTTTTGATTAGCGATCCTGAAACCGATAAGGCAAACTTTCCCTTCTGAAATTGAAATTTAACTCCTATTTATGATTCGATTCAATTGATCTGATAATCCTAATTCTGCATAGGACAATATTAATAACAACAATAATAATCATAATCATAATTAATGATATTTGCAGTGTGCTGCTTCCATGAATGTTAATGTTGGCTCCTTTAGCGATCCCGTTGGCCTTGAAGGACTTGCTCATTTCCTCGGTCTCTATCTTTCTACCCCTATTTATCCATTTTAGTTTTGTTATATTATTCTTTATAGACTGTTAGCTTGATTTTTTGTAATATGTAAATTTCCATGTGTTGCAGAGCATATGCTGTTTTATGCTAGTGAGAAATATCCGTTAGAGGATAGTTATTCAAAGTACATTACTGAGGTACTACTTGCATTAATTAGAAATTTGGTGATTATTTATTTGTTGCTTGCAATTTGAATATTGAATGAAATGTGTATTTGCTGCTACTTCTAAATGTGATTGATATAAGATATTGCGCTGTTGCTTCATTGGATATGTTATGTGTTTTGCTGCACTCGCTAATAATTTATTGTTTTGATAATTTGAAAAGTTTTATTCTGGTGTAGCATTTAAAATTCATATACCTGATGCGTGTTAGTTGTGTTTAGGGTAGCATAGCTATTGTGTGCCAAATTTTTCCTGTGTGCTTTGAACGCACCTTTCAAAAGCTCAGTACTAGATCACTATCACATTTCATTTCTGACATTCTAAGACGTCTCCTGAAGCTCTGGGCTTAGAATTGAATAATATGCTAGTGGTTCAACTGAAATGATTTTGTTAGGCTTGGCTGAGGAAGGCAGGCAGGTCAGTTTGTTGAGCTAAGAATGAGTGAAGCAATATTCTATCGAACTCGAAACTATGATGGAATGATCTTTGGTGTTTCAGTAATGTGGATGGATTGCTTTTGTTAGGTTTCAGCTGGCTTTTGGTAGAAGAGAGGGGTTGGGTGACAAGTTATCTTGATTTGAGAATTTTGCGAAGAATGGATTGTGCAAGATGTGACATTTAAAAGGAAAGACTTATACAAGAGTTCTTTGTTATTATAGAGCATACTGAAGGCCAAAACATGCTGCATGTTGCACTTATGTAACCAATGAAATGTTTGTGCCTACTGGCTATTTAATTAAATGGTTTTCTGTAAATCATAAGAAGCTCCAGGCTTTTTAATGTGTATGTTAACTAGTTTTGTGGTTGTCCCATATAAATGGTGAGTACCACACTTGCCTTCTTCCTGTGTTGCTCCAATTCTTTTCTCCTATTTTGTGGATACGTCTTATGGGCAGTAAACTTATATCTTAAACTTGGGTGTGATATTCTATTTTTGTATTTTGTTATTTTCCATGCATGTTTTCTCAGTTCAAGGTGATTGTAGTAAGACAGATTGCTATTCATGTTTCTTTACTGCATTTTTCCCATCTGTTTTTCTATCTGATTCTTAGCATGGAGGCAGCACCAATGCTTTTACATCTTCTGAGTACACAAACTTTCATTTTGATGTCAACACTGATTGTTTTGGAGATGCATTGGACAGGTAAGTTCGGCTTCCCTATTCTTGATAGTTTGTAGTTATACTTTGTACTCTCATAGAGTTTTTGAGCCTTTTCTGCATGATTTACTGTTCAGATTCGCACAGTTCTTTATCAAACCATTAATGTCAGCCGATGCTACCATGCGAGAAATTAAGGCTGTTGATTCTGGTTAGATTTTGCTTTAGTAGCTAAGCTTCTTTCTCTGTCGGTCTTTGTGGACTGGTATAATTACTTAATTTTTGGATTTTTATCGTTCTATTTTCTGGTTATGGTTAACAAAGACTATTTCTTCTTTCTTTTTCGTTCAGAGAATCAGAAAAATTTATTATCTGATGCTTGGAGAATGAATCAGGTATTAATTACCGCCCTTGCTAACTTAGATTTTACCATTTATTAGTTTGAGGGTTGTAGTGTGCAGATTGTACAACTAAAATATTGGTAAGTCAACTTTTCTAGCGACATGAGGTGATATAAGTTGAAGATGTTTGTATGTCTTAAATTTTACACAAAAATATATAGAGGAAAGAACCAGAGATGAAGAGTAAAATTCAATACAAGAAATTTCTTTTATGTGAAATAAATTAATGAATGAGCTTCCTAAAAATCAAATGAACTACACAAACCAATAATTTCATATTGGATCCTTAATCTGTTTATGCATTTCAAGGTTTCTGTAATGCTCCATTCATGACTATCATAGACTGCTGATTCTTTATCTTTTTTCAGTCTTCATTTCCCACTGGTCAAACGTGATAAGTTATTTGGGAAATGGTGTTTTGAAACAGTTTAATTTGTTGTCTTCAATAAATTTTTTCATCTAGAAAGAAGTGTTCAAGTCCTTTAGAAATAATTGTTTGACCTAAATGGTTTCATGTGTTTTCTAGGTGCATTGCCATTAGTTAACATCTAGTTTATGCTTGTTGCATGGACTGAGAGAGGGGGGGGTAACATACCATGTAGTAGAAGTGTGCAGGATAAACATTTCTGAAATTTAACATTTAAGATTGCAGAGGACTGCACATATACCTAAAGAATGTTAGTCTGTACTTTATTCTCTCTACCTATGCCGGTTCGATGTTATTCAGCAATGTATTTCTGTTGCTAATTACTGCAAACTGATTTTATGTGGGAAATTTTTTATGGGATGCAGCTTCAGAAACATCTAAGTGACGAAAGACACCCGTATCATAAATTCAGTACAGGTGAGCTAATGTACACTAGGTTTTACGTCAGTTGCAATCCTACATGAATATATACTTCTCTCAATGTTTTTCCCCTTTGATAAAAAAGTTCCATTTTCTCTAAAAAATTTATAATTTAATGTCGGGACATAAATACCAAATATTTGGGCGTGTTGGGAATTGCAGTTGCTTGATTAATTATATTTTCCAGCTATATTGAGTTCATACCCTAAGCCAACTTTTATGTTCTGGTATTAAACATTATTTATGAGCTTTTGATATTCATGTATTTAGGAATGACCGGTACTTGTTTAGAATACCCATGGACCGTATAAAACTTTTCATGAATCATCTTTACAACTTTAATAATTGGGAAGTGAAAATTTTCAGTTCTTTAAATGTGTCTATTCTTTGTTGATGCATAGGGAATTGGGATACTCTAGAAGTTCGTCCAAAAGCAAAAGGATTGGATACAAGAAATGAGCTTCTTAAATTTTATGAAGAGCATTATTCAGCCAACCTTATGCATCTAGTTATATATTCTAAGGGTCAGTGAATATAATTTTCTTTTCAAATTGTTGCTTATTTCTTTTATGTATTTAAATTTTTATTCTTGTTCCATGTAAATCTCTAGAAAGCCTTGATAAAATTCAAAGCTTTGTTGAGGAGAAGTTCCAGGAAATAAGAAACAGTGATAGAAGTTGTTTGTCCATTCCTGGCCAGCCTTGCTTATCAGAACATTTACAGGTACTGTGGGGTACTGGTGTAATTAAGATTCATTATCTCGGGGCCCTTTTTTTGTGATGTTCTTAGCTTGAGGTGCTGTACTTGTGAAAGAAATATTTCCTTTAACCCTTATTGCATTTTTGTTTCAGATACTTGTACGAGCTGTCCCAATAAAACAAGGCCACAAATTGAAAATCATATGGCCAATAACTCCAGGCATTCTTCACTACAAGGAAGGGCCACCCAGGTACCTTGGGCATCTTATAGGCCATGAGGGCGAAGGATCTTTGTTTTATGTCTTGAAAACTTTGGGTGGGTCTAAGCGTCCTTTGTTTTCTTCTTGCAATAATTTTCTCCAGACAGGACATCTTTCTGTTCTTGAATGCTTGTAACTTGTTCTTCTTAACATTATTATTATTTATTTTACATATGATCTATAAATATACTCACGCTGTGTGCTTTATTAAGAGTCTTACCTATGATTTCTGTTATTAAATAATCAACCCTATATTCATGTCTTGTGTTTTTCTTGGTGTAAAACATACCAAAAAGTGCAATGATGGTTAGTTAATGGCCATCCTTGATGCATTTCCAGAACCTCCTGTATGGTGGTGAAGGTAATGTGATGGCTTTTATTGATTTCATGGAGAATTTTGCATCCTTTTTCTGTGCCTAATGTTGGATTGTCTGCTTTTCTCTTACTTGATGCTGGATACTGATGCACCCGGTCACGTAATATGCTCATAGAAATTATTTCTTTCATCAATTTTTCTTTTATGAGCATTATGAAATTCTAAGAGATTGGCATCGTCTTTGGATCCAAACATAATCATTATCCTGCACTATGCAATCATTCCAATTGTGAAATAATGGAAATTTTGCTTATTTCTGGGAAATCCAGTATTTATATTCAAAATTCTCGAACCTCCATCAAGGGATAATTTGAACAGCAGTCGCACTCTTTATATACCATCAGCTCAATTTTATGATTAATGAAAATGAATCCGCACTCTCTTGAAAGTTGAAACTATTATCAGGGGTCAGGATATCACTTTTGTTCTCTTAATGGTGGAGAAGTTTAAAAGGGTTTTGAGATAAAGCCTCTAAAGGTAATGACAGAATTTGTGTATATGGGAGCGGAATCATGAGGTCACAGATTTGGATGAATCACTTAATGCAGTATGGATGCATAGAAGGATTAGAATTTTATCAAGATACAACTGAGGAGAAATGTTTATCTATCTTGTTGCCTTCAGATAACCAGAGAAGAGAGCGTGCATATGCACAGGATGATGTATTTATGTTTTGTTCATATCCGGAGATCAAAATTATAACACATCTGTTTTCCCACATGGGGCTGATCCTGCCCAATCAACACCCCCCCCTCTTTTTTTCCCTGGAAAGCAATTGAACTAACTTTATGACTTGCTAAAAATAAATTGCAGGATGGGCAACTGGTTTGGGAGCTGGTGAAGGGGACTGGACAAAAGAGTTTTCTTTTTTCAATGTAGTAATTGATCTTACTGATGCTGGTCATGGTTAGTTTTAGCATTCCTCTTACCCTTTTAGTCTTTTGATTTGCTTGTAACAAAGGACATACAATTGAAGAAGCTCCAAAGAGCTGACATGCATGGCTCACTTATTACCTTATGTGTTACTTGTGGATCTGATGTATTTTCTGATCATATACAATGTCCTTGTTGAACTGCAGAGCACATGCAGGATATTGTGGGGCTGCTATTCAAATACATTCATCTCTTGCAGAAATCTGGTGTTTGCAAATGGATATTTGACGAGGTATGGAATGCCTTTTTGTATCATATGATGATGTTGATTTGAACTTCAGGAATTAGTAGAAGTTATGACTTCTAATTTTGTTTGTTGATAATTGAAATTCACCCTGTTATGTTATTTTTGTGTGTACTATACACATAGGCACCTATCCACGGCATTATTGATTTCTCAAAATGACTACATGTCATGCTAAACCTACGTACAATCTCTTTTTGACAAAGAGTCTAATTCTCCTTATGTTTTGATTGAAGCTTTATTATTAGTGTCAGCTTTGTTTTCCAATGTGAAATTATGATTTGATTTGTTTTACTATTTGCTATTACATTAGCTTGAGGAAATTACTTCAAGGATACAAGCTGATGTAACATTTTATTGTGACATTATCAATCTTAAACTATCAAGTTTTGTCTTGAATGACAATATTAGTCGTTTTTTGTTCTCAAGTTTAAGAAACAGTCATATCCAAAAGGGAGACAGGAAAAATTGATGATAGTTAAATTGGAGAAGTTGATAGAGTAATGGTGAATTATAGTATCTGGTGATTTGTTATTTTTGAGAAGTCAGTTGGTAAGAGATGACTGCTGATTAATTGACAATATGACATGATTATGAATTTAAATATAATCTGCTGATAAATAAAATAAAACAATATATATTTGGCTTGTATAAATTTTCAAAATATGTTTTGAGTGTAAATGGGCCCTTGATATATTTTGCTAGCAACTTGGGTTATTGATGTTGGCTTTTGCACCATGTAGCTTTATCTTCTCAACTTTGAAATATTATTCTACTAACCTGTGATTTGATTTACACCATTTGGCGATGCTTATTGAGTTTAGTTATCTTTGGTATTCATTTTCATTGTTAAGACTTCTCTTTTATTTTTTGGAAGATTCCTGAAACATTTTATGCTTGTCTTGAAGCTTGCTGCTGTTTGTGAGACATCATTCCATTATCAGGATAAGACCCCTCCAATTGATTATGTGGTCAAAATTGCTTGCAATATGGGGGTAAGCTATGTTATGCTTTTTCCTCCTTTGTTTCCATTTTTAAATGTGTTGTTTCTTCTTTGTATGTGTATATTATTTTATTTTTCTTTGGTATTGTGGTTGTGAGGTACACGAAGTATTATGGTGTTGTGCTAAAGTTGATCTTCTAGAGGGTTGTTTGAAATGTCCCTGTTACAGGAAATTTTATTTCATTAAATCCTTCCAAGCGTTTAAAAGCTATGCCTTTCAACATGTTTTATTTTGAGCTTTTATGAGTTGGAAATTTTTTAAATTTGCAAGGTGGATAGCTGAGCGAATAATTTGAGATATTCTTTCAGTACAAGGACAAGTCTCTAAAAGGGGGTGAAGATTTTTTTTTTAATGCTTCAAGAATGAAAAGCGGTGTCATTTTACACATTCCTATTTCAACAGGATCTCCATAAAATTTACACAATTGGAAAACTCTGGAAGAGTCATAGGGACAATAATTTATTCTTCTTCCTCTTTCTATAATCAGGCCCTTTTGCTTCATTCTACCATTGTATCATTTTAAACAAAAATAATCTCTCAAGATTCTGGACACCTACCCATTTTCTTCTTTTTATGTCATGATTCTCTAATTGATAAATTTGCAGTAAATTGATCTTCTGCTGCAAGCCCTATGTGACTCACATCTAGTTGTGTTTTTCTTTTCTCTTGTAGAGTCTTCCCCTTTACCTCGCTCATGTGCATAGTTGTACATTTATTACATATTCATGCATTAAAACTAGTAACTGGAAAAAATCCATGGAAAAGTAATGATCAGTAAATTAGTATTTGATTTTGCATTCTTTTCCTTTTTCTGAATGGCAAATTAAATTTTCTGGTTAAATTAGGATTCGAACCTCTGACTTCAGGTTAGGGAGGTGTATTACTCTGACCACTTGAGCTAGAGGTCCTTTGCTTGATTTTGCATTCTTTGTCCAGATATATCCTCCTAAAGACTGGCTAGTTGGACCATCCTTGCCTTCTAATTTTAATGCGAGCAGAATTCAAATGGCGTTGGATGAACTTTCACCAAACAATGTCCGGTAAGTTTCTTTACTGTGTTATATTTTATTTCCACTTATCTTGCTGATTTCTGTCTTATTTATGGGTGAACCATCTTGTCCTCATTTTATCTGTTTGGTATTTTATCTAGAAACATTTGACTTGCATCTGTAGTATATACCGGCATCTCAATCCTGTGTTTCACTTATTATTCTTTTTTCTAGCATAAGAAATGCTACCTATTGGCTCAATAAGCCCGCTCCAAATTGTTGGTTCTATTAAAAATGATAAATACATCCCGTGTAAGCCAATATGTTGTATTTCAATGCACCGATTTTGCTGTGAGCATGTCTTTGAATTGGGTTTGCAGCTGTTTCCCCGCTGTACAGTCTGGCATATTCATTATGTAACACCCTTCTATTTTATCTTACCCCTGTGGATTCTAGTTTTAGTAGCATCAAACTCCCAATTTCTTTAGTTACTGTTACACTTCTAAGACATATTCAAAACATGATGCTTCTGAGATATATTCAGAACATAGAGTGATTGATGATATCGTTTTATTTTTTTGACTATTAATTGTTTCAGACAATGGCAACTCTGAATTGATGGATGACAAGATTAGTGCTACTGAGTTGAACTCTCATTTTAATATTTTTTTTTTCGTAAGAGCTAGAAAAGAAAATAAGAGTATGTTGTAGAGGATGGGGGATCAGAACAAGCTAAAAAATATCATCGAAGTTGGATAATATCCAACGAAAACTCCATAAAGGCTCCTGGTGCATCGCTGATTCATGGAAGAATGTTATCATGTACAGCAACATGTTAGAAGGAAAATTCTAATTTTTCAATCTGTACAGATTGTTCAATCTAAATAGTTCTTATATCACAGACACAATATGATAAATTTGTTTGCGACCAAATCTCTCCAATTTAAACCAGTGGCTCTCAGGCCTTGGAATTCCTACCGCTTCTAGCCGTATAGAACTTCAGACACTGTTATAGTTATATTCTATGTTATGTTGCATGATAATTTATGTCCTGCAGAATCTTTTGGGAGTCAAAGAAATTTGAAGGACAGGCTGAAATGGAAGAGCAATGGTATGGTACTGCTTATAGTGTTGAGAAAATCACCAGCTTCATGATTCAGGTTAGTGGTGGTCCTTTATCTTGTCATGCAACATAATGATAAGCTGGTGAGAGAGTCAGATTACTTGGATATACATAATTTGCTTTACCTTGTTTTTGCATTATTAGACTATGTGTGTTAGTAGAACGTTAATTTCATAGGAAAACTTTGTCTTCTGCAGGAATGGATGCTATCTTCTCCTAATGAAAATCTGCATCTACCTGCACCTAATGTGTTTATCCCTACAGACTTATCACTAAAGAATGCTCAGGAGAAGGTTTGATGAGATGGGATACTATAATCTAATTTTATATTTCTATTTTAGTTATAGTAGTTTTTTATCGGATGAACCTCTGAAGCAGGTTAAATTTCCAGTGCTTTTAAGAAAGTCATCCTATTCTTCTTTATGGTTCAAGCCTGACACAATGTTCTCTACGCCCAAAGCATATGTTAAGATAGATTTCAACTGTCCCCATGCTCGCGTCTCCCCAGAGGCTGCAGTTCTAACTGATCTGTTTACTCGGTTATTAATGGATTACTTGAATGAATATGGTAAGATGCATTCAATTGGATTTGAATAAAAATCTTTAGTCTACGTAATTTCAAATGCACATCCTATCCAATTACGCCCTTTACTTTATTTTAAAGTGCAATAGGTTTTTATTTACAAATACCAATGTTAGTATAATGGGTGGAAAGGAAAGAAAAGGCTTTTCATCAATTTGTCTCCAGTGGTTTATTGATGTCTCAAACCTTTCTTGCATGTTTCAGCTTATTATGCACAGGTTGCTGGTCTATATTATGGCATTTCCAATACAGATGACGGTTTCCTGGTATTATTCTCTCTTTTAGATTATGTTTGTGTTGATATTGACACACACACCTGACCTGTCAGAAGAAATTGTTGCCTGCTTAGCACTTTCATACTGGAACTATCCATGAATGCAGTTGTCATATGCTATTTCCCAGGGTTCGTATCAAATTAAAATACTAGGAATTTAACATACATTTCTTGGAACTAAAAATGGCATATGCTACTTTCTTTGCTGAGATTGCATTCACTATTTGGAAGCGCGTTATTTCATGGTCCTCAATGCCATCTGGAAAATAGATGGCGTTGTATCTGTAAATGCATCCCAATAAATAATTGAAGTTTCTGTCTTGCTTCCCCCTCTGACAAATAATTACCAGCTATATTTATGTTTATTTATTTATTTGGTGTTTTATATTGTGAATGGTCAGCAGACTTGGGCACACTGATGTTGATTCTTATATGGATTAATGAGCTATTTTATTTTTAAAAAAAAATTTCTAGGTGACTGTGGTTGGTTACAATCACAAACTGAGGATTTTATTGGAAGCCGTTGTTGAAAAGATTGCAAAATTTAGAGTCAATCCTCTCAGATTTTCAGTGATTAAGGTAATGACTATAGATCCTTATTGATTGGAAGTTACTATAACGTTTGTATTTTCACTCATGCTGCTCTTTTCAACATGCGTTTGAGTCCTTTTATTGGATAGAATTTGCCTGTTGTCCAAAGGCCATATGATTAATGCTAGTTCAGTTTGAATTTGTACTCTTGGCTATTGTAGGAGAGAGAAGGAGACCTTTTCTCCCTTTCCTCTATAACTTTCATGGTCCTGTGAAATGATGTACATAATCCCCCTTTCTCTCTCTTTATATTGGTAAAAAACGACATACTGAGAATATCCTTTTTTTTCCTTGAGACTTGTATTATTTTGAGTCATTTTCCTTTTTTTCTTGTTGTTATACATGATGAATATTGTAATTTTAAACTTACACATGATAGTGTTAGCTAATAACTCATCATTTCCTAGACTTTTGGGGGACATTGGATTCCCATTTTTCCCTTGTTCTTTCTTGAATTTCGTGGATTTTTCCCCTTTTTTCGTAATATGTGAGCATCTCTTCACCATGCTGGCTTTACAGGCGATCAATGGTGGGAGTTTCCTTGAACATTTTGAGTGCTACATTTGTTAAATTATCATTGTTTATAGCCTCTTCGTTTTTCATTTTTCAGGAAATGGTGATTAAGGAGTATGAAAATTTCAAGTTTCAGAAGCCATATCAACAAGCTATGTACTATTGCTCTTTAATACTACAGGATCAAGGATGGCCATGGATGGACGAACTTGAAGTACTTCATTATCTCAAGGCAGAAGATCTTTCGAATTTTGCACCAACAATGCTATCAAGGGCCTTCTTTGAGTGTTACATAGCAGGTCTTTTGTCCCACTGACTTTCTAAATTCTCACTTTGAATTTTGAGTATAATTTTTGTTTTATATCATCTTAGGTAACATTACACACAGTGAGGCAGAGTCAATAATTGAGCATGTTGAAGATGTCTTTTTCAAGGGTCCAAACCCTATTTGCCAATCATTATTCCCATCCCAACATTTGACTAATAGAGTTATCAAACTTGACAAGGGAAAAAATTATATCTATCCAATTGAAGGTTTGAATCCTAGTGACGAGAACTCTGCTTTGGTGCATTATATTCAGGTAATTTTATTTGTCTGTGAAATGATGGTGTTCCTATCTATGAACTAGTTACTGTTTATGCTGGATTTTTAGCTTTATATTTTGGAATTTTCTTGTAAAACTTATGAAGAAAATTTAACTGCTAAATCAAAATTTCATTCCCTAAAACTTCTAGATCTTTTTGAGGAATCCCTTGAACTTCACTTCACACAATAATGTCTAAATATCTACGTTTTGAACATATATTCTGTTCCATCACTGCAATAGACTAGTAGGCTTTAAATTTATTTGAATAATCACGTCTCTCCCATATAGTAATGATTAATGTCTACCATTAATATACCTTATTATCATAATTTTCTCTGCTGTCATTTTCTGGATTTTTGCTTGTATTTATGAATATTTTTGCTTGAAGAAACCAAATTTCAATGCCAATTGGCAACTAAGTCTACTTGAGGATACTTCATCAGCTCGGGGTACTTATATTTGTTCATTTAATTCTGACCTATAAAAGGACTATCATTTTGGTAAGTGGTGGTCTTTTGAGTTGTTTTAGGAAGTTGGTAGCTGTGTTTTGCCATGTAAACTAAAAATTGAAAAATAAATAATCCTTCCTTTTATCCAAATGAGAGAACTTATCTGGAAATACATAAGCTGCATATCTTAGTATACGCAATTGCATCAAGAATGAAGACTTCATTTTTCAAATGTCATTTTTTCAATGCTTATGGTTATGTTTCTTTTTTTCCTAGTTAATTTGATTATTTAAGGTGTTTTTGGTTAGTTCTGAAAGACGCTAAAATTATTTGTCCAGGTTCATCATGATAATTTTACGTTGAACGTGAAACTTCAACTTTTTGCTTTGATTGCAAAGCAAGCAGCTTTCCACCAGCTTAGGTCGGTTGAGCAACTTGGATATATTACTGCACTTATGCCAAGGTATGTCAAATGTTGTTCTCACTCAGTTTTGTGGAAGTGTGGAGGCTCTGTTATGCTATTTAAGGCTTTATTGAATTTCTTTGAATATAGGAGTGACTTTGGGATTCGAGGTGTACAGTTCATTATCCAATCCACAGTGAAGGTTAGTAGATGTTCATAAAGTTCTGCCAATTTAGTATTATTCTATTGTGTATGTTTTGATCTTGGTCATCTGAACAGGGTCCTGGACAAATTGATTTAAGAGTGGAGGCATTCCTCAAAATGTTTGAAACCAAACTCTTTGAGATGACAAACGATGAATTCAAGGTAAAACTATAGTATTATGAATCATTTACTATGCATGTCATCCCCCTCTTTTTTTTTCCCTTTTTGTGGGCAAGGATAGGGATGGGCGTAGGTTATCAATAGAGTGATGCAGCCTTTCCGTATCACAACTAAGTTTTTACTCTTATTGGACTTTTGGAACCCGATTACTCCTACTGCCACTTGTTTATTTTTCCTGTTGTTTGTAAGTATATTCCATACCCATTGATAAAATAATTGATGAACTTACATTGCAGAATAATGTTAATGCGTTGATCGATGTGAAACTTGAAAAGCACAAAAATTTGAGTGAAGAGTCTGGATTTTACTGGCGAGAGATTTCTGTTGGCACCTTGAAATTTGATAGGAGAGACTGTGAGGTATGAATATCTTTTTTTTTTTTTTCTGCAGATGATTGCTATTAGCCTCTTCAGTTATATTTGAGATAATTGTTAAATGTTATTTGATTTTCTATGAAGTGAAGAAAGCATTGATAAATTGTTTCATCATCTGTATAAATGGTTCCTGACTTCATTTATGCCAATGCAGAAACTAAACAATTAACAAGCTTTATGCATGCAGCAGTAAGAGGTTGGGAAAAAAAATCCTCAATAAATTAGTGTGTTGTAACTGAGGTTTATCATAATTAGGACATTGATTTCAGTTCTAAAATTAGTGTTTAGTTCTTCATGTTTGGACTCAACACTAGTTATGTACTTTTTGCAACATTGAAGCCCTTAACTCCTTTATCATATATATATACCGGAACACACTTTAATCCCTCAAAATTTTATATTTAGGGAGAAGTGCTATTTTTCGATTCTTTGAAATGGTAGAATCTTAATTAGGTGTTTATAATTTACCTATCGCAAGAGTGTAATAATAATTTACTCTAAAATATAGTAAATTTTTCCTTGATGAATGTTATTAAAACAGGTGGCTGCATTAAGGCAACTCACTCAGGAAGAATTTGTGGAGTTCTTCAATGAGAATATAAAAATTGGAGCACCACTGAGGAGGACGTTGAGCGTCCGTGTTTATGGCAGTACACATTCATCTGAATATGCATTAGATAAAAGTGAAGCAGTTCCGCCAAACTCAGTTCAGATAGATGATATTTTTAGTTTTAAGCGATCACAGTCTCTTTATGGTTCATTCAAAGGAGGCTTTGGTCAAACAAAGTTATAGGTGGTTCTCAACTTGCATGAACCAGAAGAGAAAGGATGGAGCCTGCAAGAAAGCTTTTCAATCTGATGCCGAACAAACCAAGAAATTCGGTGGCAAAAGGAACATTTCCCGGTCGTGACTGAACCACTGGGGTGATGTATTTGAGCATGGCACTAGAGTTTCTTGTTGTGATAAAACATTTGCATCATTCTGTAACTTCCTAATATGTAGTGTGTATTATTAAAAAAATTAGTCTTTTTCATCAATTTTTTTCAATTGAACTTTCAATAGAAACAACAGTAAGAATTAATTCTGCTGCTGTATCAATTGGACAAAAAGAAATTTCAAGACTATATACTATGAAAAGTAAACAGAATAATGTCATTTTTCGTACTTTTGTGCTTGTCGCGCATGCCTTTTTACCTGTTTGGAGAAGATTTGGTGTTGGAAACAGATAATCTTTTGGGACAATCAGAGATTGATAAGAATAGGTTGGCATGGCTTTGTAAAGCATTTTTTTTTCCTTTGTTCGCAAAATTAAAATCAAGAAACGAGATAACTGCATGCAGACCAGTAAAAACCCCTTTTTTCAATGAATCAGGGTACAAAATATTAGGCATAAAACACATTTAAAATAAGAATGGCAATAAAAAATTGAAAAGTATCAAAGACAAAAATTGTATTAATCCTTTAATTCCTCATAAAAAAATGGTATGAAACCAAATCAATGGTAAAAAAAAAAAGGCTCTCTCTTTGGTCACATAACAGAATAAAAAATCAAATCAGCAGCTTCAAAACCCTTAGCCGCCGTCATGACCTTAACTGCACAACTGGACGGGTCATGAACCGACGCCTGAGCAAAACCGGCAGCGGTGTGAGCATCCTTGTGGTAGAAATGGTGGTGGGCGTCGTCGGAGGCAGAGGGAGGGTGGTAATACAAGCGAGCAGTTTGTGGGCAGTGAGAATAAAACCTCCCAGCAATTCTAACACCAGTATCCAACAACTCAACGTACTTACTCATATTTCTCTCTTCCTCAATTGCATCAAATAGAAATGAATGAAAATAATAGTGGGAAACCAAACAGACAAACACAGAGAAAAGAAGAGAGACAAAGTTGTTTTGAGGGAGATGAATGAAAGAAAGCGGTGGAGGGCTGGCTTATATAGGAAAATTTAATTACATTATGATTAGTGCTCCGCTAATTTGGGGTTTTGACTTTCGCCTCACTTTCTCTCATTAGTTAGGTTGGTTGCCTCACTTTCCTTTATTCCTTCCTTTGTTTTTCTATTTATTTATTTAT